>JANHJO010007382.1:263491-275164 GCA_032468235.1 Pseudoxyrhopus heterurus | reverse complement strand
GGAGGAGGAGGAGGAGGAGGAGGAGGAGGAGGAGGAGGACTCTCTCTCAGTCCCATGAATAAGACAATGGCAAACCACTTCTGAAAATCCTTGCCAAGAATACCTCAAGGACTTGTCTAGCAATTGCCAGGAGCCAAAAAACAACAACAACAACCCCACAACCCTGACTTGGCAATCACAGTAGCCTAAAAACAGAAGGCAACATTATAACCCAATGATACAATTAATGCAACTGAACTCTTTCATGATACATTTGAGAAACTATGGGCTAAACCTTAATGGGTATAGTGGAATAAATAGATAATCTTGAAGAAGGAATACAGGAACAATTAAGGAAAATAAGACAAATTAAGTATTGAAAAAGAAAAAGGCATGAAAAAGAAACTCAAAATAACCATTTTGAATGTGTTTAATATAAGAGGAAGCAAAAGGAAATTGTCAGGCTTTCAATATGATTATATCCCACAATAATTAAGTAGCATTTCTATAATCATTGTATTTTCTTTTCATCTGGTGAAAAATATGAAAAAAATAATCAAAACTTCAGCTTTTAAAAAAACAAAACAAAAAGCCCTTGCCATTTTTACTACACAAAAATTGTCAACAAAATAAGTCAATTCCTCTGATATTCAAAACAATGTCATGTTTGTATGAGAGAGACAGTGTGCCATTTTACAAAATGTAAAAAAGTGAATCATTGGAAAAATTTCAGTTTTGAAGTATAATTAAAATTCATGACTAGAAATTATTTCATGAGGACATTAAATTAAGACTCAAAATAGAAAAATATACTAGCTAGTCCATGGCTCATAAAAAAGTTTAAGTAAACAAATATCAAACATTCTAACTTTAAGCTACTTTTGTTGATATGTTGTATTCCATTCTTTTTTAATTGTGTTGAGTATGCACATATATGTGTGTGTGTACACATGTTTTTTATGGTTTTATTTACTCTCTGCTGTTCTCACTTTCATTTTTATTTTTGATAAACATTAGTATTTATTATAAATTACTATCCATGAATATCAACAAATCAGGAGTATAAAACACCCAAAAGATCAACATTAAAAAGAAAGAAAATAATATGATAGAAAAACATCCAAACCACAAAAGACAGATTTTAAATACTCATATATATTTCACAATAAGTAATTCTAAGTTATGTTTCTATACATAAACATTATTAACCATACCTGGAAAAACAAATGTTTTATATTCCTTTTATTAGTACCATTGTACTGTATGAAATATACACATTAACTCACCAAATCTCTACTTTACATTGAAATTATTATCTACATTGGTATGACTTATTTCTAAGATATTTGTTTCAATGTATCCATATAAATGTTTATTATCATCCTGTAAAAGTATTTCATGAAATATGATCATTCTTGTCATGTTCTGAAGATAATGCCTTACTTTAAAAAAATATTGGTGTCTAACTTTGTTAGAAAATAGAATAATAATTGTTTGTCTGGAATATAGTATTTTTAATACATGGAATGCATAAATACATACATGTGACATTTTAAATAATTTTAAGCCACCAGTTGTATTCAAATTATACTTTAGAAAATGATAAAATATATAATCACACCTCTTATTAAGCAGATGCATCTTATGGAAGGATGTTACTGATATTCCGTCTTACACTAGATCAAAATATAGTTCTTTGAATCAGCTTATACCAATATGGCAACCTTAAGGTATTATTAGAATTAATTATTGGAATTTGCTGAAATTGGAACAGCCTGGTGTTTTAAATTTGTCATCTTAAGTGTCTGGGTGCACCAAGTTTGGGAAAGTCTTCTTGTAACTTGATAGATCTCATGTAAGTATTGAACGATATTTTAAATATCACCTGAGTAAACATCATTTTGACCAAACCCTTGCAGTTTCGTAGCACAACATTATTTATAGCATACATATAAGCAATATTACTGTCTTATCTTTAACAGGCTAAAAATACTCAACATTCTAATTTATAGACTTGTCAGCAGATGTTTTGCCAGTCATAAAATGTTAGTTAATCATCTACTGACAATCATTTACTAATGTTAGATGTATCAGAATATAATATTCTTATAGATTAGCAATCTTTTGATGAGATTTTTATTTCAGTAAGACTATAAATGATCTTTAAAGTATTCATTCTATCTTACTGAAATCCCATTTAACCTTTTTTTTAAAAAAAATTAATACAGTACTTTGTAGTTTCAGAAAGATTAGCAGCTTAAAGCACTGGATGCTATTTGCATTATCTCACAGCAGGGGGCTATAGCAGCTACAATTCTGGACCAATTCTTATACCTCTGTATACTTAAAAGTACAGTAAAATGTTTATTATTGCAATCTTCATACCATGTATGCAATACACATGTTTTGAAAATGTATTATTTTATTTATGATTCATTTTAAACCATGCTTTTAATTGGTTTTTGTAGGACTGATAAAATATTAAGCAATTCCACGTGTTTAGCTTCTAAAAATTTCCAGATAAAAGTAATATAATGAATCATGTTAATGTATAAATATGTAAGTATGTAATGGCTTATATAAGATTTATAGGTTAGGCTATTAACATTAACTGGGAGCACTTTTACTATATCCAGTAGCAAGATAACTTGAATTTATATTTAAATCTAGGGGGAAAATATGTCTAGCCTCATGAAGTAAAATCTTGAATTCATCTTTTCCTGCCCACTAATGTCTTTATATTCTTATTTTGTACAAAGACTGCTTACTTCTTATAAGGCAGTGTCAATCTCCATACAACCTGATGATCTATTATGCTTAAAATATTCTAGATTTTTGCAGTTGGCCTTCTGGTTAAGACAGGTTATTACAACAAAACCATATCCCTGTACAAATTATATTTATTAACCACTCTCAATTCTAGATAAAAATAGATTTCACCTGCCCATTTTTCTTTCCTTATTTTTTAAATCAAATTAAGATTTGATTATCAAGTCCACTGCAATTAATACAACTACCTCTATATAAGGAATGTAAGTATCAGATGGTTTACATTTCAAAAGATTTGTATTGCCCACAATGAAAAAGTGAAGCTTTTTCTAAATATTGATTAAAAATCTTGATTTTCAATTTATTATTGTAGTTTCATTGTTTATCTACAAATTAGATAAGGAAAATCTATGTGCATTAAAACAGACAAAAGTTGAGAAAAGATTAAATTGGATGAACTAAGTTTTTCCAAGCAAGTTTATTAATATTATATAATAATATTAATGACTAATGGCCAAAATAAACCCATGTATAGATTAACATAATAAGAAATTAATATGTGCTTAAATCATATAACTATTAAGAATAGCATACTTATGTTATAAATACATATTGACTTCTTATTGTTTCATTTCTGTCATATGAAGAGACAACAGGCTTCTGTATATTGGAAGGATTCAGTCATTTAATTTTTAATTATAAAAAAGAAATCAGGTGAAGTGTTTTATAGAGCATCTTCTCAGTTAGACCTGCAAGAGTGACTGTTTGAACTCTTATTTTCATCAAAGACTGCTGAAAAACTGACAAATGTAAGCTAAACAGAACACCCCACTTTTTTACAATATAGGGCAAATACCAGGTACGTGATGTAAAAAGAAATAAATTATTCTTTATCTGACTGGAAAAGGATCAGTATGATTACCTTCATAACAGCAACAGCAAAAAGCAACCTCTTGCATGGCATTTTTCTTTTACCTGATGCTGCCTGCAGTGGTGCATTTTTTCCCTTCCTGGCACAATCACTGAACTGCTGTGTTTTAAAAAAAAATGCACGTATCTGGACAGGCAGACACGATTTTACACTATTAGTTTACTCTAAAATACAGTATGCATGGAATGCAGCTGACTCCATATCCTAAAATATATCAAGTTTTTTTCTTCATCAGAAGCAACCACGATTACACTGATGAAAAAAAATCAATAAAGAGAGCTTCCCCCTCCTTTTGCAGCAAAGAGAATTGACAGTTCACATGGAAATGTAACAAGAGAGGCAACCCCCTACATGTGCCACCTGCCAGATTCCTCAATAAATAATCCCATAGAGCAGGACAACAGCAGCTCCTTGTATTGTGACATTCCCAGCAGTTCCCAGAGATTAGTAAGAAAATCAAACAGCCATATAAAATCGGTTCCCAAACACATTCCACCTCTTTTCAGCACTGCCTTTAAAACTCCAAAGATAAACCTGGGAGTTTATGCAGATTCCCAAATCCAGCAGAATCAGCCTCACTTAAAAGATTACTTCTGCTTTGGGGATATAGGGAGCAAAGGCTTCCAACTGCTTTCTCTGGAGACCTGGCTTATATCATACTATGGCAATTACATGGAGGCATGGAATGCCAAAAAGAAGAATCAACCAACTTTACACTACCACTCCTTGAAAAGAGATGCTACCGTGTCTCTACACAAGGTCACAACTGTTTCTTAATTAGAGAGTATAGAGAGATTGAGACAAATTTTTGGACTCAGGCAACACGATTGTGGGAAAGGGGGGGGGGCAAAAGCCAACCATCCTGAAGAAAACATGGAGAAGTTGCTGGTGCTGCCTGACCTCATTTGAAGCCTCCAGAAGCAAACTAGATGGTTGTTAGCACTCAAGGATGCTTCATCCTGACACATTTGGATTTCTAACTGTTACATTCTCCCGTTGCCTGTGGGAGGGAAGGAGAAACAGGCAGCAAAAGGACCCTCCAACCACATACTCAAACACTGCAGCCTTAAAGACATGCACATACACACACAGAGAGAGAGAGATCCATTACCCTTATTGCACATTCCAGCACCACAGCCACATTCTCGAAGGAACAAGAAGGATCAACGGAATCCTTCCCTGGATTCCTTAAAAGGCATTACCGTTCACAACTTACCATAATTTTACAGAGGTAAAAGAGATAGTGTGGGAAGCTTGAAATAAGCTGCCGCGCTTTCTACTTCTTATTTAACAGGCACGTATTTTTAGATTCATTCATTTACATGAATTTGCACATACCTTACACATCTCTTCCATTGTAATTTTTGCATTTCACTTATTGGGTCAATATCAGTGTCAACGGAACATAAATTAGGAAGAAAACAAGGGAACAAATAATGCAAAACAAAGAATTGAGGGGAACAAGGGGCTTCGAGGATGCACTACAGTACATATTATAGGTTATGGCGGGAGGAGAGGGGGATCCAATATTTTGCTTTGCTCATCTTTAAGATAAGCCACACTTCTATAGTCTTATTGTCTGCACCCTCCTTTTTTCCCCCATTTTGAGCTTTTATCCTCCTGGGATGATGTTGCAGTGCACACGTTGTTCACCTGACTGCATTCCCCCTTCTCACTTTCCTAGACCTATTTGATGGGGTGAAAAAGAGTGGCAAAGGGGGAAGGTTGCAAGGAGTTGAAAGGGGGAACGCGAGACTCCGAAGGGAGGGAGGGCACGAGGGAGAGACTGTTAAGGGCGGGCAGGAAAGGATTAATGTTTGTGCAGCACTTTAAGGACGGAAAGCGCTACCCAAGTGGGGCTTCTGTAGAAGACAACGCCGGAGGGTGAAGGGATGGAAGAAATAGGCAAAAGGGAAGAGACAGAGAGGGTGAACCAGAAGGCGTCAAAGGAACCCCCCACGGCTAAAAACGCCAGACGTATGAGAGAGGGAGACGGGGAGGGGGAGGGGGGAGAGGCAGAGAAGCAAGAGACGGAAGACAAATGAGGAACAGGTTGAGGGCAAAGCTCCAGGGGGGGAGAGGAAATAAGGTCAACGGAGGAATCCTTAGGAAGCAGCTGTGGCCTCTTCAGCCCTACCGATCCCCCCTCACCCCACCTTCGGACGCACACCATATCCCTAAGTTGGAAGAATGCGGGGGTCAACGAGAGGGACGGGCGGGGGTGGTACCTTGTATAAGGATCCCGCAGAGGCTGTATAAGCGCAAGACGACGCTCGGTTTCAGCCGCATCCTGGAGGTTTCCCTCCGGCTGGCTGGACGTGAAAGCAAGAGAATCCCGCGGCGGCTCTTGCTGCTGCTGCTGCTGCTGCTGCTGCTGTTGCTGCTGCTGCTGCCAACCGCAGCTTCCTCCTCTTCTTCCTCTTCTTCTCACCGGGCTCGGTCCTTCCTTCGGCAAAAACCGCCGCCGCCGCCGCAGTGTCTCCCTCAACCTATCCAACGGGTAACCACGAGAACCAGGCTCGCGCGGGTGTGCAGCGGGGAAGAACTGCTGCCGGTTGGCTTTCCTCTTCCCATCAATTCGTCCTCCAGCCCTGTCCTTTTTTCTTTTCTTTTTTTCTTTCTTTCCCCGGATGGGCACAATTACACCCCGCACACGCACACACAGACACACACCTCCTTTTCCTTTCGCGGAGCCGTCTCTCCGCTCCTCGCAATTGTGACAAGAGCTGCTTTCTCCTCTTCGCCGGTCAATCCGGCTAATGAGATGGGGTGGCGGCAGCTGCCCTCGTCTTCCTTGCAGCTTCGCACGCGCGCTCTCTCTCTCTCTCTCACCTCGGCTCGCAGGGAGAGTGCTCCGCTTACCCAAGCCGCTTTTCCAGCTCTAGACACAAGGGCAATCTCAGCGCGCGCACCTCCTCCTCCTCCTCTCTCTCTCCCTCTCTCTATCCTTCCCTCCTCCCCCTCCCTTCTCTTCCAAGTCGCCACCCCCTTCCAAACCACGCTTTCCTTTCTGAATAACCACACCTCTAGCTTTCCAAGGCCACGCCTCTCCCAGGGATTTTGATAAATCTCCCCCGCTCCGCCCGCCCCCGTTCGCATAGCCATGCTCTCCTTGACAACCGCCCCTTTTCATGCTTAGTACGTGACAGACAGGAGCATCCATCCAATAAAAAAGGACACACTCTGTACATTCTGCCTGTTAAAGGAAAGCAAAAAAGAATAGGAATAGGGATAAAAATAGGAATAAGACGAGGAGGAAGAGGAAGAAGAGGAGAGGAAGAGGAGAAAGATCTTAAATATTTGAAGGAGACTTATTGCTTAAGAGTTACCAGCTTCCCTGCCTCTACTCCGGACTGGCAAGTACTTAAGCCTATTAAAATTACAGCTAGGCATTACTTACAAGCCAATGGAAGAACAGACAAAAGAATAAAAGGTAGGGAAGATCGGAAGTAGGAGAGATGCTGTGCAAAGGTAATTCTGAAAGTGGCTGGCTTTTCCCCCTCCCCCCCCCCATTTATTTATTCATTCATTCATTATTAACTTGACAGGTTGGGAACGAAGCAAGTGCCCAGCGGCCTGAAACAGCGCCCGTTTGAGAGCTATTGAGAAGCCGAGAGGGAACAAGCGAAAATGGGTCACTGCACAGGCAGCCGCGCAACTGAAACTGAAGAAGCATGATATGTATGTAGTCTAAGAAAAAGGGATGGGAAGATTATTGAACAATGATTGAGGGAGAAGAATGCAAGAGGAAGGAGGCAGTGACAGATGACCGAAAATAAAAGGCACATATGGAATAATCGTTGAAAGAAGAAAATTCAAGTAAGTTTCATGAAAGAAAAAAAAAAGTATAGGGTTTAAATTAAGCTGCTTTTTTTCACATCTCAGTTGTGTTCATTTTTTTTTTCTTTTCAGATCAAGGACATATATCCACATAGTCACTATCACTACATTGCAATATCACAACCGCACCTGGTCCTGCATAAAGTGACTGCATGACTCCACCTGCACCCTGTGGTTTGCCCATTTCTAAGAAATCCTAGTGGCTCATTGTGCCTTTTGACATAGCAAGATTGGGCTTTCAGTCACCTTACAGCACACTGGGCCAATTCCCACTTGAGAAGCAGACCAACTTCCTTTTTTTTTTTTTAACTGTTGAAGTAATTGGCCCAGCAACTGTAACACCCTGTTGATCAAATGTATTTTCTTCCATCATATTCTAATTCCCAAGGGATGGCCATTTAATTCCCAAAGCTTGTGGTAGAAGGCTACTGGCCATCATAACTCCAGATAAACTAAGCATTCAAAAGTACTTTGGGTAAGCTTTGACCAATAATATGTTATATGTCCTTTTGTCCCATTGTTAGCCGTGACAGTTTATTTGTGTGAGACTTTATACCTAAGAACTTATATTTGGAGTTACAATGATTTTATAGCTTTAAGCCTCATTGGGGAAATACAAACCAATAAAATTAAAGTGTGGGAGGAACTACACCATTTCATTGTATAATTCCTAGAAGTCAGCAGCTATGGTGTTTTGGATCTGCCAATGTACTGGCCAGTTTTCTGGTTGATCTTTTCTGAAAACTACCATTAGTGAACCAGGCTTTTCCACAGTCTGATTTCTCCCATATATTTCCCCCTCATTTGCCCCTATAGTTCAGTTGCTCTATAGCTGCATGCTCCAATGTTCCTATTCAAGTCCCACATGAGGTAATGGCTGGTGCAGTGGTAATCCCAGCAAAAGGCTGCTCTGGAACTATATGATGAAGAAACTAAAGCATTATTCTCCTGGGACGAAGCCAAAGTCCAGAAGAAATCCCAATTTAAGCTTCAAAACACTGGTATGTTTGTCCATATGGCATAAAATGAAGGCTAGGGGCTTTCCACACTTGGTAAAGAATAGAACAAAATCAAAGGTACATCAACTGAGTATAATAGACCAAAATGGTAGGTCTGGAAATGACCATACATCCCATCCCATACAGAGTGGTTTCAAAGAGGTTGGGGCATAGCATCCATGCCCACTATGGTTGTTTCCAGAGTTTGCTTCCATGAAAGCAATAATCAATTACTGTTGGCCTTTCCAACATCTCCCAGAGCTCAGGAAAAGATTCTTCTCAGAATACAGAAGTTGTTGGTGGCTAACTTTAAACAGTATCCCATTTGATGGGGAGAGGATTGCCTGATACACACTATCCTGATGCTACAAAGCGTAGCACTGGAATATATTCCTTTTTAGTTTTATGTTACATTAATACACATTTGACCAGTTAGGTGTGTAGTAATCCCAGATTATCTATGGCTGAACTTAATACACAAGTAGTTACAATTGTAGGCTGGTGCACAGAGGGTGTGCGTGCAAAAGCAGTGGGCAGCCATTGTTGGCAAGTGCTTAGCAAATTTGTGCTTATAAAAGTGATTAAATCAATGGCATAACCCACTTAAGGCTGCATTATCAGAAGATGTACTGTATATGTTTGAGAAAATTTTGTGTTGACCGTGAAATGTGTTGAAGGGGGAATATAATAGCAAATGCAATCCCTGTCATGCTAAGATGTATGAGTATCAGAAGAGGAGCACTAAGCTTACATACTCTGAATAGTGCATGTCAACTGTCCAAAGTGGCAGGAAGTTGAAATCAGAATTTTCTACCCTAACCAACACTGGAATGCATGGCTGAATGAATTGCCCCAAAATAGTTTATGATATTATCATCTTACAGTCACAATATTACATTATAGTGAAGTTCAGAGGCATCCACAGCAAACGGAACAAATTTCAGCAAAATTACAAAATATGTAATCTGATGCTACCATGATAACTTCGTACATATTCATGTAAGTATGTAATTCACATACAAACAGGGCAGATCATGTCATCATGCAGTGCACATTTTTTAAAATGTGTTCCCTTGCCATTTCCCAATGGATTGCATGGTGATCATTGCAACACAGAGCTTTTTAGAGTTACAGAAACTAGGATACCTATAAACATTGCAAATAAGATTAACACTAGATTTCTAGTACTAATTTCCTTTTACCAAGCAGAGTTCAACTTAGCAAATAATAAAATATAAAGCCAAAGAAAAGGAATATAACAAAAAGGTAAATGTCAATAAAGAATTAAATGAGATCAATTATTGCATTATTGGCCTCATAAACAATCAAAGAAGCATGTTTTCCATTAAATTAACAACAGTATAGGAAACTATGTGATTTTTTTTTAAAAAATTGTGCAAACCCCAATTAATTATATTCATATGTAGGGGACAATAAATCTACCCCAGAATATAGAATATATTTTTGTTTTTAGTATCCTGAGCCAACATACAGAACCCCTTTGTCATTATGGCATACTAGCATACATTTTCTTGTTTATTTATAAATGAAACCATGCTAACTATTTGGTTTGGGGTTTTGTTTTGGGACTTCTGTTTTTGTTTTCATAAAATCCAATAAAAATGGTAATTTCAGCTGGTGCCAGTAGTCTGCTGAGATGACCCACTATCTACAGATAGGGGAAAATAAAAATAAATGAAGTCAAGCAGGCTCCCAGTCTGATTTTTCTTTCCTCAAAGCTTGGTTATAGACAAAAGGAAACAGCAGCTGAAGATATGTGGAGGTAGAATTTATATGAGCAGAGAAGTAATAGGCCTGCTGTCATACCGAAGTCATGTGGTCCAAGAGATGTATCTGAAACTATCAGAAATTACAAGGATAATCTAGCTGTTTGGGAACAGCATCATGGATCATTTAAGAGTAGCCATAGATTTTTGTGATAGTGTATACTAACGATAAAACTCTGTTCCAAAGAGGACTCCTTCGTATGTTTCAGTTGGATTTTCCTTAAATTCTCATTTGTGGTGCAGCAAAAAGACAGTAGTTTTAGTTATACATTACTATATCTACAGCCTTTGTTCCACTCAAATATTGAAGCAGAATAGAAAATGTATATTTACATTTTTGAGTTTGTTGTTAGAGAAGACTCCTGAGAATATCATGGATACCCAAGATCATTAACAAATCAATCATAGAATAAATCAATCCAGAAATATCATTTGAAGCACAAATAACCTGACTCACTGTTATATTTTAAACACGTTAGACTAAGACCTAATTTAGGGAAGCATGAAAGGGAAGAGAAGAGTGTGAGCGAAGGCACAGACTCAATTATAGCAACAGTGAGTTTTCAGTTGGAAAACTTGAAAGAGCATGTTTGGAATAGATCATCCCATTACCGTACGTTCTATCTGTACGATAGCTAAAAAATGGTACTGCCTTGATGCCACATAAGCACTCCATCAATAGCTCTTATGCATAGCCTCAGTGCTACAGTAAACAGTCCTAGTTCTTCCTCCAATATCCTATTTCTCAGTACTACAGTGGAACCTCAGTTCACAACCATAATTCGTTCCATAACTTTGGTTGTGAACCAAGCTGGTTGTGAACTGAAACAAATTTTCCCATTGGGTTGTATGGAAATACGATCTATCCGTTCCAGACCACTATGAACTCTATTGTTTTTTTAAGATTTTGAAGGACACAAATACAGTACTGTAGTTAACTATGCCACAGAAATCACAGTGTAACAGTCAAATCCTTTAATGCAAACACTGAGAAAACCATGAACCACAGAGAAAACTGTTCAGTCGGTCGATTCTGAGCGAGAGAAGGTTGCTATTTTGCGGCAGAGTCCGCCTCTGTGAAGGAAGGACGGTCTCCTACAGGTGTTTTTTCTCTTGAGATTTCTTCATCCTCAGGAAGTTTGGTTGTGAACTGAGGATTTGGTTGCGAACCGAGTCGAACATTTAGCTGGTTTTTTTGGTTGTGAACCGATTTGGTTGCAAACAGAAGCATTTGTGAACTGAGGTTCCACTGTATGTGCATTTTAACCTCACTGAAGATTTTAAAAATAGGTTCAGTTGTCTGTGGTTGATAACGAGAAAGCAGTTTTGCCCACCAATTACAGACAGAAAGATTGGATGGATTATTTCT
>JANHJO010007382.1:223111-233566 GCA_032468235.1 Pseudoxyrhopus heterurus | reverse complement strand
GCAACAGGCAGATCGGAGGCTCTCCAGCCAATAGAGGCAAGGCATGCAAATCGGGCAAAGCACACTGGGAATTCTAGCCTCCCGGATTCCCTGCTTCCACCATGTCGCAGCAAGGCATAAATACCCGGGCAAAGCCGGGTTATCAGATACACACACACACACACACACACACACATACAATTTACATATAAGTATATTGAATACAGTGAACTTGGACAAGACATTCCTCTTATCATAAAAAACAAAATAAAAACCACAGTAACGTAACTATAATATAATACATCAGCTTCTCTAATCTTCCGGTATTTTCATTACTCTATCCCAAGTACAATCTCTCTTTCCAAATCCCCCTCACTTAAATCTTTCAATAATAAGGAAGATTCTAGAATGTGCGGAGATGGACAGATTGACTTTAAAAATGAAAGACAAAGAAGATACAGAATACTGCACAACTTGGAATAGGTTCTATCAGTGACTAAAATCATGGGGTAGATGCTGGAAGATGAAAGATTTAAGTCCAGTCTCTTCTTAAAACCTCCAGTGATGGAGCACTCACAACTTCTGAAGGCCAACTGCCCTCACTGTTAGGAGGTTTCTCCTTGATTAGTTTCCATCCATTGTTTCTTGTCTTGCCTCCTGGTTGGTAAGTTTATTTGTAAAAACCTCCAGGTTGTGGTTGTCTCAAGTTTTCAAAGGACAAAAACAAACAAACAAGGAAGTCCAGTTGCCTTTTGGAAAAAGCACCTTTGGGACTCCAGTGATGGAGCACGCACAACTCTGAGAGGCAAGGTGTTCCATTAATTGTTGTGTCAGAAAATTTCTCCTTACTTCTAGGTCAGAACTCCCTTTCATGAGCTTCTCTTCTTGTCCTGTTGTCTCACGTTCTACCTTTGTTTTTGCTTCCCATTGCTTCTGAATACCCACCAAGTTTCATATGCAGCTAACCAGGGACAGGAGAGTGTATGGGATTCTCCCTCGCCCCCCGCCGAATATTTGGTGTTTCTAGGAGTGCTGAAAAGACCTCTAAACTAAAATATCCAGAGCCATTGCCAGTGAGTCATGCGGATAATAAAGGGCCCTGATGGAATTATTAGGAATGCGGTTTGAAAGCTGGGCTGATGATCAGGCAGGCTAGCGTTCAAGACTCGCTGCTGCCACTGAGTGGAGGGAGCTCCCGCCACACACTCCAGCTCCTGCCAACTCTGCCGTTTGAAAGCAGGCAAGCATGAGAAGATAAATGATACCGCTTCAATGGGGAATGATACCTTCATGGGGATGTAAAAGGAGCTCCCAACTGGGCATCCCCTGGGCAACAGTGATGTCACCAGCAAATCCTTTCACTACGGAAGCACTTTGGCGCTTCCAACATGGAAGTATTAGTGTAGAGTTACTGAGTTGTTGTGTCTTCAAGTCATTGTTGACTTGGGCCAACTGTCTAGACTAGTTCCTAAAGCTGTCATGCCTCCGTCGGAGCCTGAATCCACGGAGGATGAGCAGGACATGAGCCGAGGGCAGCCTCGTTGGCTTCAGAGGAAGGTGGGGAGGAGCAGGACAAGGCAGCACCGGTCCCCTCTGGCTTGGGACAGCTTGACAGCAGGGAGGAACAGGGGCAGGATGACCGAGAGAGGGCAGGCAGTGGAAATGAGGAGCGACGGAGCTCAGGCGATGAGCAAGAACAGCCCCCTCCTGATCCCTGAGCACGGAGAGTGGAGAGAAGGAGGGAACAGCACAGGCCGACCCGATGACTCGGGAGGAGCGCCCCGCCCCTCTTCACAAGGCATACCTGGGGACTGAGACTTAAGGAGATGCTGTGGAGAGGGTCGTTTGTCAGGAACAAATGCTGAATTTGTGGAGTTTTGTGTGCCATTGTCGACATCTGGAGTTTGCAGAACTGCTTACCTTCTTCCTTGCTTTGTGGATTCATTGCTTCTTCGTTGCTTTGTGGATTGTTTCTTCCTTGCTTCATGGACTCATTGCTTCTGCCTTGTTCTGTGGATTCATTTCCTTGTTCCTTTGCCTCACTGGACTTCTTGCTTTGAAGCCATTGTGCTAACAATGTTTGCTGGACTACTCGCAGCCAGGGGCTGCTGGTGTGTGTGTGTGTGAGCGCTTTGCTCCGGGACTTGCATAACGTGGGAGCGTTTGGGGGGAAATTGGAGCATTAAAGGGGAGTGCGAACTCTCAGCTGGCTGTGTGACTTTCGTGCCTTGTCCCGGGTCATCACAAAACTTTTCTTGGCAAGGTTTTTAGAAGTGATTTGCCCTTGCCTTTTTCACAGGACTGATAGTTAATGACTGGCCCAAGGGCACCCAGCCAACTTTGCATGCCTACGCTGGGGCTAGAACTAGAACTCAAAATCTTCTGGTTTCTAGCCTGATGCCTTAACCCATAAATCAAACTGGCTCTTTCCACCCCCACAAAAAAATTACACTTAAGAGAAAATATAACAGCCATAGAAGTGTTTCATACTTAGAACCTTAACAATACAAAACAGATTGAAATACTTTCAATATGATCAAAGGCATTTGTCAATTTGTGCTTTTCATTTGTGACTGATTAAGTCCAGCATGTGCCACAGCGACTTAGTATTGGGTCCAGGAAGTTCAAAAGTAGGAATGGAAGAACAATGACACCTTCCTCTGTTGTTTTCTAGCATCTGATGTTCAAAAGTATGCAAGTCTATGATGTCAAAGATTTTCAAGTAGCCACGGATAGTCCTGTCCTCCATGAAGGAGAAATTTCCTAACAGTGAGGACAATTAACCAGTGGAACAACTTGCCTCCAGAAGTTGTGGGTGCTGTATCACTGGAGGTTTCTAAGGGACTGGACAGCCACTTGTTTGAAATGGTATAGGGCAGGGGTCAGCAACCCGCGGCTCTAGAGCCGCATGTGGCTCTTTCATCCCTCTGCTGCGGCCCCGTCACTCAAAATATGTGTCACAACCGCCAATATGTGTGACACCCACCAGCACGGGATTTATTGAGCTTTTCGACTCCTGGTAGGCCAACCATGGGTAAATCCAAGAAAAGAAAAGTTTCAGAAGAAAACAGACCGTATAATACAACTACATATGCTAGTTTGGTGGCCACTCAGGAAATAATCAGGCACGGGAAGAGTTTTGTGACTCCTGGTGTTTTCTTTTCTGTGGGAAATGGGTTCCAATGGCTCTTTGAGTGTTTCAGGTTGCCAAACCCCTGGTATAGGGTCTTCTGCTTGAGCAGAGAGTTGGACTAGAACAAGTCCTGTTCGTGGCCCCGGGCCCTATCCATTCAGAACTGGCCCGTGAAAGTGGCATGCGAATACACGGACGTGAAGCTGCATTTGTGAAAGCTGCCCATATGCGCAAAACCATCCCCTCTCCCCCAACGTCCTGCCGAGCTGAAACGGTTGGAGACCGCTGGATTAGAAGACCTCCAAGGTCCCTTCCAACTGTTATTCCGTTTACGTTTCAGAATTTGTCCGGGTTTCCCTTTAAAAACCATCTAAACGGCTCTTCTTTCCCATATGTCTTGAAAGCTAAACTCTGTACTTGTTGAGGAGTCCCAAATCTCTGTGTGTATGTAATTTCAAGAGGGTTGAAATCCAAGTTTGGATTTTATCGGTGTCCACCACGCCGTCTCTTATTTAGAAATTTATTAAGAGTCTTGCCTTTGAAGCAATCCTTTTTAATCCGTTTGGCTGCCCCTTTTTTGTACCTCTTATCGGGTTCCTTAATTTCAGCGATCTGTGCAGTTAAGTACTTTTTTTTTTATCTCAGGCTTTTCAGCCTCACTGATCTGCGATACCAAAACGGCATCAAGGCTTTGCAATGTTTATAGCAGCGGTTCACAACTTGGGATGCCCAGATGTTCGGCGCTGATAAGAACGGCAGGATAACAATATTTGGGTACCCTTGCTGGGAATCACTGACCTATAGACTCGTTCCACGTCAGCTTTTCTGAACAAAAGCCATTTCTTACTCTTCATCTCTTAACAAGTCGATTTTCACCGGAAGCATCCAAGGTTAAAAGTTCGCTAATTTAGGACGGTTGCCAGAAGAGACGGATTCAAGCATCAACATTCAAATAATAAAGGAAGAGGGCTTGATTGCCACACTTCCCGAGGGTTGACCAGAAAGGTGAAAGACAAGTTGCCAAAAAGGATGAAGCCAGTTCAGGATACTGAAAAGGCAAAGGCCCATGTTTGGTGATCTTCGGGGAATGTGATCTTTCCTCTTGGCAACGCTCTCCAAATTAACATCCACTAATGGCAAACATACAGGCGAAGAATACACTAGCGAGGCTTGTTTGAGAAATGTTTGGGAAGCTTCTCAATTTACTTCTAAAAAAAATAATAACTGGAAGCCAAAACCCAACAGTGACCTCTTTTGCCATCCTCTTATTTGAAAAGAAAGAACAGGAAATATTCCCAGTTAATTCTTCCACCTCCATAGAAAGGAAGGGAGTGGATTCAGGAGCTACAAAAGGGAATTAAGATGTCTCGGCTTATGAGTCATTCCATGGGCTGCGGACAAACCGCAGGACACTCAGTGCTTCCATTTCTCATCCTACCTATGTTTATATTCATCCACAGAAATGAAAAAAAAAACTTGTTAAGTCACGCAAAATTACACTCAATTGCTAACATTTCCACGCTTGTACCAAGTCAGCCATTCTATAAAATAAATAGAAACATCTCTTTTCGGCAGCAGGATTTGCTTAGAGAGATCGGGTGCTTTCTGATGGAATATCAAACTATAGCTTGGTCTTTTTAGAAGCGAGAGCGAATTTGACTTGCATGTTTCTATCTTCCTCTTTGCTTTTAAACAAGCGAGGAAATTAGAAACTTTCTTATTTGGGTCAATGAAAAAATACAGCTTGCAGCTATATCTTAATGGGGAGCCTAGGGCCCTGTGGTAAACACCATCTGTTGAATTTAGATACAGCAACAAACTATGGTTTGCTACTCATTCCTATAAGAAGCTTCTAATCCCCTCGCCTTCCAAGGGAGGAAGAGCATCTTAAAATTAACTTGTGCGAAAGCCATTTTGCATTTATAGTATAGATTTCTGAATTTTCAAGCTGGTGCCAGATATGGTTTTTAAAAATTAGCCGCTATTTTCTCTGAGAGAGATCTATTCATGCTCTTTAATTTAGTTCTGCTGACTATAATTCTTGAAAAGTTGGGAGTTCTATCCTCCAGTGGTTTCAACAAATAAGGGACTGTAAATAGAACATAGACATATAGGGCTGGAAGGGACCTCGGAGGTCTTCTAGTCCAACCCCGTTTAAGGCAGGAGACTTTATACCATCCCAGTCAAACGGTTGCTCAATCTTATTTTTGAAAATCTCCACTGATGGAGCACCCACAAATCCAGGAGGCAAGCTATTCCATTAATTGTCAGAAAATTTCTTTTTTTTTTAACTTCTAGGTTGGATCTCTCTTTAACAAGCTCCCACCCATTACTTCTTGTCCAGCCCTTCGGTGCTTTGGAAAATAAGCCAATGTTTATTATCTCCTTTTCCCCTTGGCATTTGATCTAATCATCATAATTCTTGCTGGCTGAAGTGAAAGTTATGAACATATCTACATAAATGTTCAGGTACCAGAAAGAGATTTAAAAAGTCAAAATAAAAGCTGCCATGGTCTCTGACATTTTAAGGATTCTCCTGGTATGAATTGTCAATTGCACCCAAAGATATACTATAATATACTTCAGATATTAAATACAGTGTGTGAAATAACAAAACATCGTAGCTTTTACCTCAAGTTCAAATGTAATATATTAAATTGTTTGGCACAATCCAGAACATGCACAACATATTTCTGATAGTTTTCCAAATTTTCTCATTTAATTATTCTATATCTTAGATAGATTCCTGGACACTGCCCAGTTTTAGTCTCGGGCTGGAAAAAAAAAAGATCCCTCTTGGGGAATTTTAATTGGAGAAAAGTGCTCATTTGGACCAGCAAACAGCAATCCAACAGTCAAATTTGGCTGGCATGAATTTAATTACAGATCAAAATTCACTTTCAGCTTTGAGGCAGAGCCTATCCCTACATGAGAAACAGAAAGGACAATTTCCTGTTCGTTTCATTTGCCACATGAACCCAGCAGGAAACCATAATCTGCTTTGCCTGCTTTTTCACTTAGCATAAACAATGATTTGCTTTAGTGCAATAAATCCTAGATAGTGATTGGCTCAGTGTCCATAACTGTAGCTTAGCATGATGTGAAAACACAGTAGGGACATATGCCTAATTTGCTTTTGCGTGCTGCTCAGAGTTCTTCAGGAACCCAGCGAGATATATGGCATGAGTAGCTACTATAGAAGGAAAAAAAAGCCTCAGGAATTGGCCATGCAAGCCGTGATTACTTTGTCTACAAGCAAGAGACACGGTTGATTGAGTGCTTTCTGAGCTGGGTTGTTTTCTTGCAGATGTTTCCTCATCCAAACTAGGTAACATCATCAGTGCTAGTCAGTCTAGAATAGATGATGTTACCTAGTTTGGGTGATGAAATGTCTGCAAGAGAACAATCCAGAAGCACCAAGGACCCTTCATTTCAACCCTGAGCTACAAATATTCTTCTTTATTGGTAAAGAGGATTGATTAACAAACAAGCCAATGGCTTAATGTGATTTATGTATTTAAGGAAGACACGCACAATTAAGGAGAAATTTCCTAACAGTGAACCAGTGGAACAGCTTGCCTTCAGAAATAATGGGCACTCTTTATTGATTATAATTCTCATTTTAAATTTCATTCAAATATCATTAATCAGTAAAAAGGAAGATGAAGATTAATAAATATTATCTGTTGGAACTCAAAGAAGAGAAAGATATTATGTGATTAACTTGGTTTGATTAGAAATGAAATGGTTTTCTATGGAAAACTTAAATTGGAGGAACGTTATAAAAATTAAGATTTTTTTAAAGATGAACTGGATTGATATGTTGGTTACCCAAACTGTTCTGTTCATGTATAAGAAATGAATGTGATGGAAAAACAATAAAAATATTTTTTTTTAAAAAAGAAATTAGTAACTGTAAAAATGCCTTTGATACATGAATTTGTGGAACATTTTTGACAAAATATGAATTATATATTATTTAATTTTATTTTATGTGACACTATGCCCATTATTAGGACAATTAGACAGGGAATTATCCCTTTATGTACTAAAAATTTAATGGCACTTATATTGACATATTTTTAATCTGGAACTACTAATCTGTTTTATTAGGCAAAGGGTCAGGGTTTTAGTTATAATAGTGTTCGGAATTGGATGTAAACTGTTACTATGTACTGATGATATATTACGACATATTTATTCTCTATATCCAAATGTATACTTATTTTGTAACAATTTTGTAATTTTTCAGTAATTCCATTAAACTGGTGTAGTCTTATATACTTACTTAGGGGATCTAATATTTCAATGAAAAGTTGTACTTATTGACATTTTAATTGTTGAATATCTATGAAGATTTTCAATCATCCAGGTCATGGTTGTCCCAAAGGTGCTTTTCAATAGGATTATATTAGGTGAGGAAATGTGGGAGAACGGAACACTATGTATGTGGCTTGAGTTCCTGAACAAAATAGGATATAGATATATGTGCAGATTTTTGAGTCCGAAAAGGGTACACAAAACAGTATAAATATCCAGGCCTTTCTTTATGCACCTTAGTTGTTGCTTCTTTAAGAGCTACATGATGAGTTAATTCCTTCCTGCTGGATGAGGGAGGGAGAGACTGTGAGACTGGCTGAGAGACTGTCATGGAACATTAAAAATTAATATCACATGACTATGGCAGCAACCATCAGCATAGTTGCAGCCAATAGCACTAAAGCAGCCACAACTTCCCCAAATTTCATCCCCTTGAGAGTCATGGGTTACAGATTTTGAATGCATTCTGTAAGTTAGCCCATTTGGTTCAAAAATTGTTGCCTTGTGATGTACTGTTTCACTCAAATTAAGGTCATGGCAGCGAGAAAGTTAGTAGAATATAGATCACAAAGCATAAACTTTGATTTTAGTTTTTTATGAAACAAACGTGACTGAGAAAAGAAGCCATTATGGGCACAAGTTAAAAGCTATTACATGGCTTCTTTGGCATCACAGTTGGCCTGGTTCCAGTTTTAGCCATAGATTTATTATATTTATGAAAGGCTACAAGGCATATTTAGGAACTATTGGAGTATTCTGACTCTTACTCTCATGAGAAACATGCTCTGGGAAATTCCAATTTGAAAATTGCAAACATTATATACAATATTAATTACACAATATATAATTATTATTTATTATATTAATTGGCTGAGGAGGTTATGGGGAAGTAGGAATAGAATACTTTAATACTTTATCTTATTTGCAATCAGGTTTTTGAATAATCAGATTTATTCCAGGAAAAAAATGAATTACTTGAAATTGACAAATGGAAGTATATTCCATTAAAATATTTCTTGATTTCATAATTTGCATTTAAAACTCTCTGTTTACTAGTGTTCTGGTAAGCCATTTATGTACACAGGTATGAAGTAATAAATAATTGTATAGTATCAGAATACAAATATTAGATTCCTCAAAAGAGTAGGAACCTAGATTATTTACATCTGGCCCTTTAAGTTACCAGGGATTGAGCTTTAAAACGTATTTGTGGCATGTCTTTTGGATTATTCTTGATTGACAGTTTTTATTAAAACAAATGTAGAATATTTCTAAAATAGATATTATTTACAAGGTTTGAAATACCTTATATTAACAAATAAGTAATAAGAATCTTAAATATTAAGCCCTGCATGTTTCCTCTGATCTTAAGATGAAACTAGTTCGACAAAAGATTCATTTCCTCATTTACTGCATACCCCAGAGAATGTTTTAAAAGGGTTAGCTGTTAATCTCATTATGGTATAAGTATAAAAAGGCTGAGGGAACATTTATTCATATGATATAGGTTTATCTCACTATTTCCCTATTTGGCCATTTCCATAAATTCTTTAATATGTGGTGTGAAGCTCAGTGAGGTTAAAGAATTGAAAGTAATGTTGAATTATGTATGAAAATGTTGAATTTACAACTAGAAGGAGGGATTTATTGAACTGAAGATTGGTGGGAGGGATTTGTATGTATGTGTGTGTTTTCTTTCTTTTGTTTCCTTTTCTTATTTAAGTAATAAAATGAACAATGAAAAAGGAATCAGTGCATTAATTGCAGGAAGGGGAGCTGAAACATTGTGCTTTTCTGATTATGCTATTTAGCGTCAACATAGATTGAAAAGTCTGCTGGGAACAGAATTGCTGCAATTAGCAATAATATAATCTTTCTCACTAGGCCTGCTTTGGTTCCTATGGATGTCTCCAAGGTCAAAGAAACAGCTTGGTTAGAACAGTGGAAAACTTTCAATGAGCAAGGCAGTTCTCTAGTTTATTTGTGGATCAGTATGGCTGCATCATAAGGAAGGCGTGAGGTCATCTGGAGGTGCAGAATATTGAAGGAGATTTGAAGGACAGTTGAGTGTTAGTGAGGGCTACAAAGAGGGTGTACTTTGTTTCCTTTACTGAAACACTGAATAGCCACCCAACAGAGCTTTTTGGAGTGTATGGGGATTAGTGTCAATTACCCCAGAAAATATTGTTTTAAAAGCCACAGAACTCTACTGTGAGAAACTTGCTGCTTGGTGTTTGGCAGTGATATGTAAATAGTCTTTCTCTGCAGTGATAGTCATGAACCGAGTCCCTCTCCCAAACCCCTTCCCCCCCAATCTCCTGCAGGATACCAGGCCTCATTGCTTATTGTCTCAAGCATTCCTTTAAAACTGTTTTATGTTTGCTTTCCTAGCAACACAAATCTGCCCAGAATTTTTGTTTTATTTGTCTGCTTTTGCTTTCTTTTTATTCTTTTGCCTTCTTTCTTGTTGGTTTTCATCATTTAAAAAAAAAAAAAAATTCTGGAAAGTTTCTATGGTTATTTTCAATGTTTTGTTACTGGAAAAAAATACAAAAAATACTTGGATAAATAAGGAGATGGATAGTAATAATAACTGGCTAAGTTATGTAATAAAAAATGAACTACAAATAAATTGAGTCAAAGAATAATATTAATATAAAGGGAAAAGGGAAAAAAGGTTGATGCAAACTCAGTGAAGTTGTATGGTACATATATAAAGATATACTAAATGTGATATTCTTATATTAGAGACCTTTTTCTAAAAAAAAGAAATAAATGACCCACATGCTGTCTTTCTTTTATTTTTTCAGTATCACAATAAAGCATGGCAGATACAGATATAATACAGATTTTATTTGAAATTCAAGCCAAATATATTCCAGTATAATTCTATATAGTAGCATAGTTTTGAGTTTGTAAATCTATATATATAAAGCAGAAGTCTGATGCGCACGTAAGTTTGTATGCGCTCTATAGAAATCTTTAATTCAAGCTGGAGATTCCTGAATTTTCCCCTACAGGTA
>JANHJO010007382.1:37445-49937 GCA_032468235.1 Pseudoxyrhopus heterurus | reverse complement strand
TTGGATATAAAATATTCTTTTTTGCATTAAATGACTATTTTACAAAACATATAACATAATAGGTGCACATACGGGCATATGATTAAAAGAAATGAGGCACATTAAAAATAAACAGAAGTAAACAGCTTTACATACAACCTAAATTTAAACAGTATAAATGCTGGTTTATGATGCAAACTAGGAAAACCATTATTCCTGGATTTCTTTCCACAACATCACTATTTTTCATTTAATTTTCAATGAATTTTTCAATTAAATCAGAAAAAAAACTACACAGACATTAAATCATACACTTAGCAGTTCTTCTGGGGTTTTCAACTACACTTCATAAACAACATTCTAAATGATTAAGGTTCCAAATATTTATGTATTTTACCAATAAACAAGCTTCACTGCAATGTGAATAGGCAAAATCCCTTGGCATCCTTTTATGTGTAAATAGATGAACCGGGGAAATTGGGACAAAGCAAACCTTGGAAGGTTTTTGAATACAATGTAAAGCAGAGGCCTGCTACCAAAATATTTAAATAATCTCCTCATCAAGAAAATATGACCCATCTGGTATAAGAATGCTGGGATAAATTGTGATGTCTGTCCCATTTTCAAAAAGGAACTGAGGTTAGGAACCTGCATTCTTTTTAGTTTTCAGTGGTTGCCCAGAAATGAGAAATAGCCTTTGTTTAAGAGATTAAATTTACTTCTGTATAAGTGACCATTTGGAAGACATTAAAATCAGGGGTGGGTTTCAACTGGTATAACTACTGGTTCACTTCTTGCACGCATTTTTTTTCTTTTGTTACAGAAACTGACCAAACCGGTTTGCTCCAACCGGCCTGACCTTAACAACCAGTTCAGGCGAACTGTGCGAACCAGTAGAAACCCACCCCTGATTAAAATGAAGTTCCTCCAGATGGATTTTCAGATTGATGGCTGGGAATTACCATGGT
This sequence comes from Pseudoxyrhopus heterurus, assembly GCA_032468235.1. Taxonomy (NCBI): domain Eukaryota; kingdom Metazoa; phylum Chordata; class Lepidosauria; order Squamata; genus Pseudoxyrhopus; species Pseudoxyrhopus heterurus. Next base: position 48,990 of record JANHJO010007382.1, on the reverse strand, counting down.
AGTTGTTCTCTGCTCTATTGCTTTAAATTGATTTTTGTTTTTAAATCATACTAGTACCGATACCAGCGCTAATGCTAATACTAATTGAAGAAGGGTACCCGAGGCTCTGTCTTAGGTTCAGTACTCTTCAATATCTTTATCAAGATTAGGGTATAGAATGGAACTAATCAAACTTACAGACAGCACCAAGCTGGTAGGAATACCAGCATTTCAGAAGTTAGGCTCAAGGTATAGGAGGATCTCAACAGATTTGGACACTGGGTCCTATCTAACAAAACAAAATTCAATGGTGAAAATAGTAAGGTTCTATATTTGGGCAAGAAAAACCAAATGCACAGGTATACAATTGGTGGTATCTTGCTCAGTAATAATAACTGCAAGAGAGATGTTGAAATACTAGTGGACAATAACTTAAATATGAGTCAACAGTGTGCTACAGCTGTCAAAAATGCCAACATGAGATCCCAAGCTGCATTATCAGATGGAGAGAATCAAGATTATGTGAAGTGGTAGTTTCACTTTATAATGTCTTGGTAAGACCACATTTAGAATATTGCATCCAATTTTGGTTGTCATGATATAAAAAAGATTTGAGACACTAGAAAGAGTGCAGAGAATGGATGCCGAGCTGGAGGGGGCAGGGCAGGCGGGACAGCTGGACAGGGCCAAGCCAGGCCAAGGGCGCCGGGCAGCATTGGGGTCTGGGGGTGAGGGAGATGCAGATGCCGGCTGGACCCAGGGTGCAGGAGGACCCCCCTGCCTGGCGCTGAAGGAAAAACAGCTTTTCCTTGGCGCATGCACAGTAGACGTCTAGGGGTTTGTTGGTGGGGGGGGTGTCCCCTTTGACAGCAATTTTGGGGGTCAAAAAGCCACAACATGGTTCATGACCCCCACAAGGAACCTCTCCGGAGTGTAAAGAATGTGTATGTAAAGTTTGGGCATGGTTGGTGCAGGGGTGGAGGAGCCTATTTGGGACATACCCACAAATATACACACCCACACTCTGTTTTATAGATATAGATGAAGCAAGACAGGTAGACAACTACCAGGAAAAAAATAGGTTTATTTATTTGTTTTTTCATTTTATAATTGCTGATGTGGAGGTATAGAAATCAGAGGACAAAGGGAATTTGGAAAAAGCCAAAACTACTATTGAAAGGCTGGTCACAAAAATTAATAAGGAATGCTCTAGATCAGGGATGTCAAACTCATATCATCATGGCGGCATCATGTGATGTATCAGGACTTTTTTCCCCTTTGTTAAGCTGGGTGTGGGCCTGGCCAGGATGTGACACATCTGGCCTGTGGGATTTTTGACAGCCCTGCTCTAGATTAAGAATTAAGATATCAATCATAGATCATAAGGAGCTGCGGTGGCTCAGTGGTTAGAATTCAATATTGCAGACTACTCTGCAGACTTGCAGCTCAGCAGTTTAGCTGATCGAATCCCACCAGCTCCAAGGTTGACTCAGCCTTCTGAGGTCGGTAAAATGAGAACCCAGATCGTTGGGGGCAATATGCTGACATTGTAAACCACTTAGAGAGGGTTACAAGCCCTGTTAGGTGGTATATAAATACAGTGCTATTGCTATAAATCATAAATCATAGATTTATATCTTAATTCTATAGAATCTCATATTCTATATTCATGTTCTATTTGAAAAAAAAGGAAGTAAAAGGAAGCAGAATGTATCTGTGAATATCTTCTTCCATTAAAACCTGTTTAACAAATTCAGGTAAGAGTTCTTAGAGCCAAACAGCACCACAGCATTTCCCAAAGAACTCTAATAAGCAGAGTTTGCATAATTGATAAAGCTTACTAACTGACTAGGCATGAAGTCAAAAATCCTACCACTTCACCTAGCTTGTCCTCTCAGTTTTATTCATATGTAATAAAAAAAAAGTACAGTAAGTTGTGTGATTCTGCAAAGCCAGATTTTTTCTGAATTACTTTTTAAGTTATCTGAAACAATCTGAAGCGGCCTAAAGGGTTCCCATTGCTTTGGAGGTTTGATCAATGATTGAATTCAAAAATTACATTCATGGAATTCAAAAGAATAATCAATATGCTTTAATTGAAATGTCAGTGAATTTCATTTCTTTTTGCTAATATTATTGGGTGCTACAAGGTAATAATTCTGTTTTAAATTTATTTATTTATATTTTATATTTTTAACCCACCTATCTTTCAGATACATAAAGATTGTTTAATTAATATTTAGCAAACAGACAGCCATCTTGCTAAGGAATAAGATAAAATACACAAATATTTAATTTTCTTCATAAGAATGTACCCATAAGAAATTATTGGGTTTTTTTTAAACAAAAAGTGTTTTAAAACTCTCAATAAAATTGATGTAGTAAGCAATAACACAAAAAAATATAAAACTCTTGATATAAAGTAAAAGAGTACTGCAGCCCTTTCGTTCTCTGACTGTGTTTATTGGATTTGAAAGGAATTCCACAACAAAATGATAAAATACTTTTGCAGTGAATGTAATTGACTCCTTATTATTATGAAAGCTATCTACCATCTCCTTTTTCCTTCTGCATAATAAAATCTTCACTATTCAACAAGGATACATACAGGGACTATTCAAAGATTACATTTAAATTATTGTCAAATAAGGCTATGAATTTGATCTGGAATAATTTTAACATCTGTGTCACTTGCTATAATTTTAACTACTAAGAAATGATATACTAGGAAATAATATAGATGGAAATAACTTCAGTCAAGCAGAAAAGAAATGGTGTTCACAATGGGACTATTAATAGAATGCCAAATATCTACAGTATTAAATTTGCACATATAATTTAACAGTTATAAGTTTTAAACTATTGTAAAAGTTGAGAGTATAACTTTGGTATGAATGTGGGTCATGGTCTGATGAAGCATCCAATGTTTTATTCAGATAACCTCCAATTCTATAACTGCAAAACAAATATTGGAAACAATTATGTGTTTGTTCTGGAAAGTCAGATCATATAGATTGATTAGTGCTAAACACTGATCTGTCAATCTATATAAGCATTAAAAAGTGAGCATCTTCATCTGATATTTCTTCCTCAGTAATCATCATACAAAATTGATTAATAAAATTTGCAAAACCCACTGGACTATTAGAATGCCAGTTACATGCACATTCCTCTTCAAGCTTTTTGTAAAAGCCGTTTATCTTTCATTTTAATTACAAAGGAAAAGCAAGGATAAATTCTGATTTTCAAGCTAATAGATTTCTCAATGAAAAAGAAGCAGTATCTATTGCTGGTCCTCCTTCAACGATCCACACAGTGCAAGACAAGTATTTTATTGATCCAAAGGGCAGCAACACAGTGCCCTTGGACACTTAGGCATCTATCTTCATCCTAAATGATACCTACATCCACCCAATCATAAATCAGAATAAAAGCAGATATCATGTGATATATCCTGAAATTTCAAGATATTACTACCCACTGAGAGCTTCTTTTCCCCAGTATTTCAAATTACCAAGGACATTGTTTGTGAAATTATGGACAAGTACAGAATGTGTGTGTCTGTCTGTCTGTCTGTCCGTCCGTCCGTCCATCCATCTACCATCTATCTATCTACAGCTGTGATGGTGACCCTATGGCACGCATGCTGGAAGTGGCATGCAGAGCCATCTCTATGGGCACCCCAGCCATTGCCTGTTGCTCTTCTGAGCGCATGCATGTGTGCCAGCCAGCTGGTCTTCACGTGCATGGGAGTACAGAAAACTGGGAGAGCAGCTCCCCGGCATGTGTATGCGCGCTGGCCAGCTAGTCTTCATGCATGCATGCTCGCCAGAAACTGGAAGACCAGGTGGCCGGTGCGCATGCACACACCAGAATCTGGAAGTTCAGCTTCCCAGCGCACACGTGCATGCTGGGGAACTGCTCTTCCGATTTCTGGCACTCCTCTGCATGCGCCAAGGGAGCTGCACTTCCAGTTTCCGGCACTCCCCTGTACACACGCGCTCTCGTTTTGGCACTCAGTGCCAAAATGGTTTGCCAACACTGACCTACAGTATCTATCTATCTATCTATCTATCTATCTATCTATCTATCTATCTATCTATCTATCTATCTATCTATCATCTATCTATCTATCTATCTATCTATCTATCTATCTATCTATCTATCTATCTATCTATCTATCTATTTATCATTTAATCTACCTAATTTGCTGCCCATCTTGTTTCATTAGTCATCTGAAACAATATGTAACATTAGGATTTTTTCAAGTTTTCATTTTAGCATTTAAAAATATTTTGATAACCCCACTGAAATCTGATGTCTAACTTTTAATTTTTTACCATTCACTGAAACTGATACCAGCCCTTTTCCTCCCATGTTTTTCTTGCTAACATGTTCCATGCTGTCATTTATCACATTATCAAATGTTCTCTTTCCTGCTTTCAAATCCTCAAATACTGCCTCTGCCATTCTAGTTTTATCTTATGTTAAACCTTTCGGTTTTACAATATGTCTACTTTGCTATTTGTGTTTTTTTAACCATAAGAAACATTACAATGTTGTAATATACTCCTTTGTGTTACAAAATGTTTTGTTGGAACAGTTCTCCTTCCCGTCTTTTAAAAAGCACATTCTGAGATGCATATTATCTATAACAACATTAGGGTCCATTTTCAGTGGTAAAACATGGACATTAAGAAAGCATTAAAGAAGTGCTATCCTGAACCATTTCTTTCAAACTGGGAAATAAACACCATTATAGAAATGTACCTTCTTTGGGGAAAATATGCTCAGGATCAGCACCTATGAAGTAATTCAGACTTGTTATCCGAGATGGGCTATTAGTAGCGAATGTTTTTATCTTTTGTTTTTCTGTATCAAGTGTCTGTTTTCAGGAAAATTGCCTAGCAGCTGTAGAGTTCCCACATAGCAGTAAAATGATAGTTGAAAAGTGGTTTGAATTTCTGCAGGACTTTTGACACCAAATGGGATGCCCAGTAGCATATGCCCTGTCAGTCAGCCTTATAGAAAAATTGTCAGCAATGACTTAGCTCTCTTTCCATAGTGGGATCAGTGACCCTTCAACTGCATGAAAAGAGGATGACATGACAATACACCTTGTATAATACACCACAATATGTTATTTTTATTGCGGTAGATATATTGACCTTCCAGTCAGACAGGCCTGAAAAGTGCTTGCTACACTCATTTTATGTTGCTCTTTTGTATTTCAGATTGTGTCATCTAATCTTTTTATCATTCGGTACATGGATGTTTCTGGGAAGCTATCTGCAAACAGCCATTATTCCATAACAGAATTATTATTTTTATACACTGCTATATCAATAAGAACAACTGCTACTGGTATTATTTATTGTAAAGGTTACATTCTTAGTAAGATAAAAAAAAACATTCTGGTCATTTCAGTTTTCAGTCTTATATCTGTCTGTCCGTCTGTCTGTCTGTCTGTCTGTCTGTCTGTCTGTATATTTCTCAGACATAAGCTGTACTGTTTTTACTGAGATTTGTTCCCAAATAGCATGCATCTTGAGTCAGAGCCCTAGCTCTTTGAAATGCTTTCTGTTGGAAGATTGAACCATTTTGTATGTACATGTGAGCATTCCACTGAACAGAAATCTGACCTGACCACTGATTAGTGAAGCAGGTTTTGTAACTAAAATAGAAAGGAAGTTTATTTATAGGAAAGACATGAAGTGCTCTGTGTATTCTGTGGTCAGGAAAAAAGGCAGAAGAGAATCCTCAGCTTAGTAATTTCTTAGATGCAGAGCAGACAATGTGATAGAACATGAGGGACACAGAATCTATATACCCCTAGTGCCCCACTTGGGGTAATTAAGTCATAAAATGCAGAAGAATCAGTGCCATTGATTCCATAACTCCAAATTTTTTCTTCACTGAGCAAGGAAGGAATCTCCACAGTGGAAAATTCCCTAACCAAGAGAACTTAAGTAGGAAATTCTCAGGTTTTTTTTAGTAGCCTGTACTATGATATCATCTTTTTAGAATTGTATAAGCTAAACAGAATATAGAGAAAATAATTGGAGTCTAACTTTATTTGTATTTTGTTGCTTTACATTCTGTAACATCTTAAAATAAAAGCATTAGAAAAATAATCCGAAGTAAAGTTGTTTTCTATCTTATTCTGGCTATTTCTAAGATCCTTCCTACTGGAGTTTCAGAATTTCACAATAATATTGTAGAGAAGCAGAAGGGACTCTCAGGGGCCCAGTAATATTAGAAATAAGAAAGAAAGAAGTCAAAGGCTATTCTAGGTCTAGGAACAAGAATGTTTAGGAAATACTAATAAAATGATAAAACCTGAAATTCCTAATTATATCACAAACATTGAGCTATTTTGTTTAATTTGAAAACAAATAAGATATAGGTATAATTCAACACCTGAGAATGTGTAACATATTAGGAAGTTTCAGGTTCAATTTCTGGACTACAGCACTGAATGTCATTCAAAATATTTTAGTAAAATAGTAAGTAGTAAATGTTAAAAAAAATCTAGACTGGGAACCTACTACTAGTTAGAATAGATCCAAAGGTGTATGAAATGTTAAAATAGCTTATTAAATTGTGCATTTCTGGTTGATTGTTTATACAAATTAATAGAGCCGTGAACAAAGAACATGTATTTATTTTAAATAACCATAAATACATAAAATTGAACATGATGATTCTTCAAATATATCTTCATATTTAATTAATAAATATATTTATTACTATTTAGTGGAATTATGGACAGGAAAGAGAACATGATAGCCATTCATATTTAGTTATAAAGACCATATTTAGACAGATCCTTAGTATTATCTTTCACAATCAACTTTAAATAGAAAACAGCCCCTTTTGAAACTACAATATTTTCTAAGTTATTGGAAGTACCAAACACACCAATTGGAGAATGCTATTAATTGCATGATTATGCTGTGTTTTCAGCAATGGTGAGTGGACACAGACCGGATAATAGCAGCTATAAATATTTGACATATTCTAATGCTGAAATTTTAGCTTCTAAACATAATTGCCATTCTACTCTTGTGTTTTGTAAGCAGAATTGATTACAAACTACATCTTATTTTTTTTCCTTAAATTCTTGTTGTCACATATTTTTGTAATATTATAATAAATGTTCTATTTTATAAGAGAGAAGTTTCACTTAAACAGAGTTCTTACTCTGAAAACAATGTGAGCTATTATATTTCATGGTGCCAAGGCAACTTGACAGAAATTGGTGAATTTATTCCAGCAGCATATGGCATGAATATTCTTGTATAAAGAATGAATGGATTTATTTCCAAAAATAAATGTTTTGTTTTGTTCTTGTAGCTATGATTTATCACTCATAGAAGCTATATACATGTTCTCAGCTATCACTCATTTTATCCCAGGATGGAGAACATTTTAATTATGATTTATAATAGCACTTTTCTCTCCTGCTCTTAAGTATATGAAGTATTTTTAAAAGTAGGCTTTGTTTATCAAGGCTTTAGTCATAGATTAAGAAAGCAGGAAAATATACAAAAATGAAATGACATCAACTAAAATGAAGATAGGATAAATGTATCCTATGAAGATAGGATAAAGATAGGATAAATGTGTTTGTAAGGATGTCAGACAAAAATATGACTTGGAAGATTCTGAACAGAAAGCAATGTTTAATGGCTAAATTTATTTTAGTCATTTTGCCAATGTAAATTTTTAAACACAATTTCTTTCACTTTCTTGCTGCATCAGTTATTTGTGAGTTGCCCAGAGTTGGTTAAAAGATAGACAGCTACATAAATATTTTGAATAAAATAAAAAATAATACATACATTTACTTTGCCATTAATATATGTTGACTCTATTCAGATTTCAGAATATTGAAGAAAGAGGAGAAAACTTGGCAGAAATAATGACTGGCCTGTTAGCAGGAGCATTGGAAACCACCCAAGACAGAGTGATTGGAGAGATAGATGAAGTCTATAGAGTATTTACTAAATACGCGGCAAGAAATAAGCTACCCAGGGAAGTCCATGTGAGGTTTACCAAAAAAACAACAAGATATGCGATTTTACAGACAGCTAGAGATGAATCGATAAAATATAAAGGGAAAGAAGTAATAGTTCTAAGACAAATTCCAAGAAGAGTCTGAGAGAGGAGAAGGCAATATCAATTTTTGACAAAGCGATTAAAGGAATTGGGAGTGAATTATAGATGGCTAATACCAGAGGGAGTTTTAATGACCTGGCAAATGCAGATACAAATTGGAGACAATAGGCAAAACAGAAGACTTCTGCAATGAATTCTTATGACCAGGAGAAGACAAGAGACCAGGGGAAGAAGAGGAAAAGAGAGGGGAAATTGACACAACAAGAGAGAGAGAAACTATACAAGGATAACCAACAGAAAGTATTGATGGAGGAGCCAGACAAAAAGAAAAGAGAGAGCTGTGCCCAGCAAGAGCAATAAAACCAGTTAACTAGTAACCCTGGATGGACAAATAAAAATAACCTCAATAAATATCAATGGATTAAATTTGGTAATTAAATGGAAAAGGACATTAAATAAGCTACAAAAACAGGAATTGGATATAATTTGTTTACAAGAAGTACATATTAAAAAACAACACAGTAAAATTTTGGAATGTTGAAGAAAATTGGAAAGTTATATAATTCACTTGCACAACAGAAAAAGAGAGGTGTGGTGTTATATGTTAAAGAAACTTTAAAATCAAAACAAATCTTTACAGATGAGGAAGGAAGAATTTTGATGGTGGAGATAATTATGAACAATAAACAAGTACTCTTTGTTGCAATATATGCTCCAAGTAATAATCAAGAAGATTTTTACAAGAAACTACATAATAAAATAACAGAATTAGAATATGAAAACATATGTATAATAGGGGACTTTAATGCAATAGTCAATACAAAATTGGACTATGAAACTGAAGCAATAAGTAAACCAAAAAGAAGAACATTACCAAAAACTTTCTTTACAATGGTGGAGGAGTTAGGGTTGCGAGATGGATGGCGTGAAATAAACACTGGGAAAAATCAATACACTTTCTATTCAGACAGACATAGGTCTTGGTCTAGAATTGATATGATGTGGGTGTCAACAGAGATGTTGGTTGATGATATACAAGATATACAAATAGAGACAAGTACATGGGCGGATCATAACCCTCTCAGAGTTGTCTGGAAGGGACAAAAAAGAGAGGAAGATGGACAATGAACCAATCGATACTAAAAGAAGAGAAATTTAACCAAATGATGGAAAGAGAATTAAACTTCTTCTTTAAGGAAAATAAAAAAAGAAGATACTTCGCTACAAAATGTTTGAGATACCGCAAAAGCATACATAAGAGGACTGATTATAACATACACAGCCAAAAGAAATAGAGAAAGAACACAGAACCAAAAAATAGAGGAGGAGTATACAAAATTGGAGAAAGAATTGCAAGAAAATCCGCAAAGAAAAGATATAAAAAATCAAATGAACTTAAAAAACGCAGACTTAATTTGATAGAAAAAGAAAAAATGGCACAGAAAATTAGAGGACTAAAACAAAACTTTTTTGAAAATGCAAACAAACCAGGAAGATGGTTGGCATATCGTCTGAAAAAGGAGAGAGATAAGAAATTAATCTATCAGTTGAAAGATGAAAAGGGAGATCTCCATTTCTTGAATGAGGAAAAGAAGAAAATTGTACAGGACTATTATAGGAAACTTTATGAAAAAGAATCAATCTTAGAAGATAAAATAAGACAATATTTAGAGGAATCGGAGATACCAACAATAACGGTGACAATGAAAAAGATGTTAGATGATAAAATAACAATGATGGAATTAACAGAAGCAATTAAAAGACAAAAGAATGGTAAAGCTCCAGGACTGGATGAACTACCAGTGGAACTTTATAAAGCTTTTCAAGATATATTAGATGATAGAATGTTGGAAGTTTTCAATGAGCTGTTAGAGGAGGCAAGAGTACCAAATTCATGGATGGAGGCGTATATCACCTTGATACCGAAAGAAGGATTAGATCCTCAGTTGGGAGACTCCAATTGTGACCCCTGTGAAGCTGGACGGTTCTGTCCCCATCTGTGCAGACTATAAATGCACATTAAATAAACCACTACAGCAAACGGCATATCCAGTACCTGTGGTGCAGCATCTACTGCATTCTCTGGGTGAGGGTAAGGTCTTTGCTAAACTGGACCTTGCCCAAGCCTATCAACAGCTACCAGTTGATGACACTACAGCTGAGGCTCAGACGATTGTAACACATCAAGGAACTTTTAGATGTCGCCGGCTGCAATTTGGGGTAAACGTGGCACCGGGACTTTTCCAGAGCCTGATGAAGGTAGGGTTCCTCGGCTACCTTATCGATGCCTCTGGCTTACACCCTACACAAGCCATCCAGGAAGCTCCCACACTGAAGAACAAGACCGAACTCCAGGCATTCTTGGGACTCCTAAATTTCTACAGCGTTTTCTTGCCACACAAATCTTCTGACTTGGTACCATTAGGAGCGGCTTTTACACTTTACTTTTTGTTTGCCGTGTCTCCTGAGAGGTCTTGTGGAGAGGCGAGCAAGACCCTCGTCCTAAGCTGCACGGCTTCTCTCCCACCCCCCCATTTCTCCTCTGCCTCACCCAGTCTAGCTCTCTTCCTTCCTCTAATGAGGGAGGCCAGTTTGAAAGGGGATGGGAGGGTCGGGACAAATCTACAAGAAACAGACCCTTCCACGCTGGGTTTCTGCGAGCAAACCCAGGAACCAGCCAGCAAAGAGGCAGCCCGCGAGCGACCACTCTCCCTTTCCCTCCTCCTTCCTTCCTTCGGAGGTGAGGGATGAAAAGCCTCATTGTTTCCCCGCCACCATTTCTCGCTTTTGGCCGGCCCTCGGGGCACCACCCTGAGCAGGTGCTGAGCTGGAGGCAGGGGAGGGTCAGTCCCCTCACCCAGTTGCCTTCCACCATTTCTCATCAAATGTGTGTGTGTGTGTGTGAGAGAGAGAGGGGGGGAGGGAGAGAGAGAAAGAGAGAGAGAAACAGTGGAGAGGAAACCCTTTGAAACAGCATTGCCTGCAATTCAGCTGGCTCAGCTGATTCTCGGGCTGCGGTTAAGGGGCTGAGCAGCCCAGAGGTGACCAGAGAAGGGCTGCCTCCTGTGCTGGCCATGCCCAGCCCCTTCACTAGGGCTTATTTTGGGGGTAAGGCCTACATTAGCCCCCTCCTAAAAAATAAGGCTTGGGCTTATTTTCGGAGTGGGTCTTATTGTTGGAGAAACACGGTAACACTCTGTCTTTAAGTGCCTGAAAGTTATCTTGTGAGAACCCTGGTGTAAAGAAGGAAGTCATCTTGTGAAAATAACATGCTGTTTCTAAATGCTTGGTACAAAGACTATGAAGCTAGATTGATGACGTTGTGTTTTCTGTTACCTCAAGAGAAAACTGTATAAAGCTTGTGTATACATATGATCATTGCTCTCTTTCTCCTCCGATACTGCCTAGGAGGGGAAAGTTTGCCCGCTTTTTGTCTGTTCAGCAA
>JANHJO010007382.1:5931-18717 GCA_032468235.1 Pseudoxyrhopus heterurus | reverse complement strand
ACATTTCAGTTTTCACTTCTAGTAGTCTATATTACTATTTATTTATTCTTGATCTTCTCCTAAATTCTTATTCTCTAATCTCTGCTGCCTATTTCTCAGCCATTCATACCATAAGTCCCATGTTTCATAAAACTGTTTCCCCTTTATCTTTTAGTATTAATGTTAATCTATCTAATTCCGCGCATTCAAGAATTTTATTTATTAATCTCTCTTCCATTGGGTTGTTACCAGCTTTCCAGTTTTGAGCATATATAATTCTTGCGGCTGTAATTATATGGATTATTAAATACATAGTTCCTTTTTTAATTTCCCCCGAAATCATTCCTAATAAATATATCTCCGGTTTGAAATCTAAATTTATACTGGTGATTTCTTTAATTATTCTTTTCACTTTGTTCCAGTAAATTTTGGCCATCGGACATTGCCACCACATATGATATTATGTCCCATTCGCAGAGTTGCATTTCCAGCACTTTGGATCCAAGCTGGGGTACATTTTAGCCAGCCTTGCTGGAGGAAGATGCTATCTATAAAACATTTTTATCAGGTTTTCCTTATATGATGTTGCCATAGTACATTTATAATTTCTCTTCCAGACTTTTTCCCACTCATCTAAATTTATCGTACGACCAATATTTTTCGCCCACACCAGCATATTTTCTTTGACTATGTCTTCTTCCATCTTTCTGTCCAAAAGGCATTTATAACATTTTGTTATTGTCTTTTTATCGTCTTCCAGCAAAGCCATGTCTAGTTCTTGCCATTCCATATCTATTCCAAATGCTTCTGTATCGTCTTTGTGTTTTTTTTGGATTTGTAGGTATGGCCACCAGCTGAGCGTTATCTCTTGTATTTCAAGTTCCTCTCTAGTTTTCTACCTTCCTTGTTTGTGTAATATATCTTTATAGGTAACTGATTTCTCGAATTTGGTAAAATTGGGGTGTATCAACGCTTCCAATGGGGAGACCCAATTCGGTAGTTTCAAGTAAAATTTACTTTTTACATTTTCCCAGGTTTGTAATAGTGATTTTCTGATGTAGTGTCTTTTAAAATAGCTATGTGTTTTGCTTTTCTGATACCAGAGGAACGCCAGCCGGCCTGGAGATCATGGCCTTCCAATATAAGAATTCTTCTATTTGTTAGGGTTATCCACTCTTTGATCCATGTGAGTGATGCAGCCTGATAATAAAGTTCCCAATCTGGCAGGCCTAGTCCTCATCTTTCTTTTGAATTTTGTAACATTTTCTTTTTTATTCTTGATTTTTTTTTGTTGCCAAATAAATTTTAAGATTAGATCATCTAATTCTTTAAAGAATGGTTTCCCTAATTGAATTGGGATTGTCTGTAATAAAAAAAGGATTTTTGGAAGAATAGACATCTTTATTGCTGCTATTCTTCCTATTAATGATAATTGTAAATTTTTCCAGTTCTCTGAGTCTAATTTAATCTGCTTTATTAATTTACCATAATTATTTTCTTTTAAAGAGGAGGACCTTGAGGTCAGCCAGATGTCCAGATATTTAATTTTTTTTCTATTTGTAGTCCCATTATCTCCATTAACTCTTGGTTTTGTTTGTCATATTTTTGTTATAATTCTTGTTTTTTCTTTATTTATTTTGAGCCCTGCTACTGCTCCGAATTCTTCTATTTTACAAATTAGTTTTGGACCGATCTTTTAGCTTCTTCTAGGATGTACACCATATCATCAGCAAAGGCCTGTGTTTTGTATATTTCATTCCTTATTGTCAATCCTTTAATTTCTGGGTCTTGTCTAATTTGTATTAACAGTGTTTCTAGGGTTAATATGAAGAGTAATGGAGACAGTGGACATCCTTGCCTAGTGCCTTTATTTATAAATAAGTTTTCTGATGCTTCACCATTAACTGAAATTTTTGCTTGTTGTTTGTTGTATATTGCTTGTAATGACTTTATTGTTTTTTCTCCAAATTCCATTTTTTCTACTTGCTGAAGCATATATTCCCAAGAGATGTTATCAAAGGTCTTTTGTGCATCCACAAAGATCAAGGCTACCTGACTGCCTGCGTGGGCTTCATAATATTCCAGAACATTTATAATTGTTGGACTTCCAGGACAGAGCTACAGCGCAGCGGTTCAGAAATAAATAGAGACTCCTGTTTCCGAAGTGATTCCTACTGTCAGGGTGACTTAACTTGGGCGGTATTAATCCTGGAGGGATTAATAAAGAAGAGAGGCTTCTGGAGGTACCCAGGAGAAAGGCAATCTCCTGGGAAATTGAAAGGAAACCTTCCGTGATACCGGCAGCAGGGAGAACAGCTGTTTAATGGCTGCTCCGAAGCTGTGGCACTGCTTCTAAGAGGAAGAGAAGATTTGGAGTGAGGTGCGGTAAGACAATATCAGATTGAACTCTCTGTGTGAGCTAGAAATCCCCGTGGGCCAATTCAGTGGCAGAAGAGGACTCTCAGACTGGGGGTAATAAGAAATAAAAGCGGCAACAGGAAGGGAGAATAGGAAAGGAAGGGAGAACAGGAAATAGCAGGGAAAGCAAAAGGAGACGGCAGCGAGAGAGACTTTGACTTTATTACAGGACGATTATGTGGAAATTAGACTGAACAATCTTGGAGCATACACAAATGGATTAAATGACATTTGTTTTGTGAGAAGACAGGAGAGAGGATCTGATTTACGATTGGAACTGAGAGAATTCGTTGACTCACTGGGCAGGCAGAATACATTTTCAGAACTAAGATCCTAGTCAGCACAGAATGATCGGAAGTTGGAAGTCAGGGGGATCAAAGAAGAGATCTGAAAGGCAATTTATTTTGGAATAAAAACTGTAACATTTATATATGAATCTACTAAGCCTTAAGATTGGAATTGAACATTGTCAAATTTATATATACTGCTTATAGATAATATTCTTTACACTTTAGGATGTTATACTGTGATTCTGTTTATACTGAAAGCAATCAACTTAACACATATTTATATCTATCCAATATTTATATTTATCTAAAATTTATATCTATCTAAAAGTAAGCTAGCTTTCATATATTATATTGTATATATTTTATATATTAATTGGATATATCAAATAATTTCATAGATTTATATTTATACTAATATAGAGACAGAATATATATGTAAGCTATATTTAAATACTGTGAGAACTTATGCAATTCATTATTATCATTCTGTTATTATTTAAAACTTAAGTTTAGCTATTTATACTCATATTTAACATATATATAGAGAGATTTATACTTTTATATTTACATATTAAAAATTTAGAATTAAGTAAGATCAATTAATTAACCAAAGTATTAGTATTAACTGAATGAATAAGCTTTGAGTAATTTAAGAGTGATTACTGGACAAGCAGAAAATCTTTATAGGAATTGAGTTAAGAGAATAAAAAGCTCTTAAAAAAAACCCTCAACTAATTCAGATTGGATAGAGTTGTATGCTATTGTGGCGACATCAAAATTGTATCCCAGAAATGTCAACTAACCCAAATAAAACAGGAAAGAAAATAATACCTATAGCATCTCCAATAACAGCAGCCCCATCAAAGCAGAGATTGATAGAGAACATGTTAAACGTGGAAAAGACAGAATCAACACAGAGCATTCAAGCGATGTTCCAGAATATTCAGGACTCAATAAATAAAAACCATGAAGAACTTAAAAATGAATTGGGAGAGATGAAAGGAGGACTGAAAGTGGTTGATGAAAAAATAGAGGCCATCCAACGGACAATATCTAACAATGAACAAAGAATCCAAGAAATAGAGTCAAAAGCAGAAGCATTAGAAGGCAAATTGGAAAAATTCAAACAGAAGCAATTCTGATACTATAAAGGACTGGAAGAAAAACTGATCTCCCTATCTATGGACAGAGCTGCATTCTTCCTTAGATTTCAGAATCTGACAGAGGAAAAAGAAGAAAATTTAAAAGATTTGATGGCAGGAATTTTGGCTGAGACGGTATAGAAAGACAAACATAAACTGGAAAATGATATAGATGAAATCTATCGAATCCATACAAACTACGCAAGAAATCACAACCTCCCAAGGGAGGTTCATGTAAGATTCGCGAAGAAAGAAATTAGAGATGAAATATACAGGATAACGAGGAAGGGACCATCAACTACAAGGGGAAGGAAGTGATAACTCTTCGGCAGATTCCAAGAAGAGTTAGAAAAATCAGAAAACACTATCATTTCTTGACATCCCAACTAACCAAATTTAATATACCATTCAGATGGCTACTCCCAGAAGGAGTATTTGTCCCATGGAAAGAGAAAAAATATAAAATTGATTTGGTAGAAGATGCACAAGAATTCTATGAGCAGCACTTCTCAACGACGGAAGAGCAAGAAATTGAGGAGGAAATAGAAACTCAAGAAGGACACCAGAAAGAAGAAGGGAAAGGTATAGAGGGGGCCAAGACAAGAAAACAACGGGAGGAAGTACAAGGCGCAAGAAGCAAAACTCAGAGAGATATGAGGAAGACAAGATCAGTTCAACCTATATATAATTAAGACATAAAATAAACAAGAGAGAGAGAAAAATGGATGAACAGACGAGTTTATTCTCAACCAATATAAATGGATTAAACTCCCCTACCAAAAGAAACCAAATATTCAATAAATTACAAAAAATGAAATTAGATATAATATGTCTGCAAGAAACTCACATTAAAAAAGAACATGTAAAACTACTAGAGACACCAAAACTAGGGAAGGTTTTTGTATCAGCAGCATACCAAAAGAAAAGAGGGGTAGCAATATATATTAAGGAGTATTTGAATCCAAGATATATATACTCGGATGATGATGGTAGAATACTAATGATAGAAGTACTAATACAAAGCAAAAAAATATTGTTAGTGGGAATTTATACACCAAATAATAATCAGGAAAACTTTTTCAAAAAACTACATGAAAAAATTGCATATTTAGAATATGAAAATATATGCATTATGGGTGATTTTAATTCGATAGTAGATGTTAAAATGGATTATACCAGTAGTAAAGGTGAAGGGAAAAACAACAACAGAAGAACACTTCCAAAAACATGCTTTAAAATGGTACAGGAATTAGGTATACAGGACATTTGGAGAATTAGAAACCCTCTAAGCAAACAATACACTTTCTATTCGGCATGGAACAAATCATGGTCATGCATAGATTTAATCTGGATGACCCCTGAACTACTGATGGATTTAGATGATGTGGACATATTAACAAATACATGGGCAGATCATAGCCCAATGATGTTAAAATGGAAAAAGAAAAAAAATTGAAAAGATGGACAATGAATATAACCATTTTGAAAGATCCCAACGTGTTGAAAAAGATAGAAAAAGAAGTAGAACTTTTTTTCAAAGAAAACAAAAAGGAGGATACATCCCTACAAAATTCCTGGGATGCTGCAAAAGCTTTTTTAAGAGGGCTACCAATCAAGTATACAAGTATTAAAAACAAAGAGAAAATCCAGCAAATAAAAAATTTACACAAAGACATTTCTAAACTAGAGACAGAACTGCAAAAACAACCTGGGTCGTCCAGTATAAAAGAAAAATACGACTGGTTAAAACACGAACTGAGGATAAAAAAACAAGATGAGATAGCGCAGAAGATTAAAATTGCAAGACAATTTTTTTTTGAAAATGCTAACAAACCAGGGAGATAGCTTAGCTCTAGATTGAGAAAAGAAAAAGAAAAGAAGAGAATCTATACTCTGATAGATGAAAATGGAGAGAGACAGTTTCACAATGAGCGGGGAAAAAATTGCACAATTTTTTTTCAGTAGGCTGTATGAAAAGGAAAAAATAGCAGAGGATGGCATTCAAAAATATTTAGAAAAGATTAAGTTACCTAATGTATCCGAGACAATAAGAAATATCCTGAACGAAAATATAACAACAAAAGAAATTGGAGAAGCCATTAAAAAACAAAAAAATAACAAAACGCCAGGAACGGACGGCCTTCCCGGAGAAGTGTATAAGTCATTACAAAAGATACTTGAAACACAACTATTAGAATTGTATAATGAGGTTTTGGACAAAGGCAGGCTACCTAACTCCTGGAGAGAGGCGTATATCACTTTAATTTACAAAGAAGATTCGGACCCACAACAAATACAAAACTATAGACCAATCTCTTTACTCAACACAGATTACAAAATTTTTGCTTCAATATTGGCCAAGAGATTTAAAATTTATCTAACCGACTTTATACATCAGGACCAAAACGGATTTCTACCAAATAGACAATTAAAAAATAATCTCAGATCAAGCATTTCTATCCTCACAGTATCAAGTAATGCTGGTGATAGTTTCTAATGCTAAAGTTAAGAATCTCCATATAATTTTTTTGAAATTGATTTTGTAATATTATTGTAGAAACAATAGTAATATTTGTGATCACAAGCCTTTCCTAATAATCACAACTGGGATTTAGTTTCATTGAATATTATATTTAAGATATAGGAGTCTAAGTATTGAGATAATTGACATCACATACAGACAAAAATGAAATAAGTAAAACAAAGAAAGAGCCACAAATTTATTAATGAACTTGTGTAATCTGTAAAATTTAAAAGGTATGTTGTTCTTTGAATACTATATATTTTAGTTTCATTTTAGCTAGAAGTAAGTAGGTAGATTTTTCAGCTAATAGGTAGGTTTTTGTTAGCTAGTTAAAGCAAGCTTCAAACGTGCTTCCAATTTGAAATCATGATCATTCCTTTCAGGGAAACATGTGTGGAGCATAGGCTATAGTCCTGTTCAGATGAATGTGTCTGCTAAAACACACTGAATGCTTAAAGGATCTCTTGCTTTCTTCATACATTGGTTGGTAGACATATCTACTGTCTAATGGAACAGATATCCCCAGTTATATTTGTTCCCTGTACTCATTTGTCATATTATAAACTATAAATAGTTAATAATCTTTCCAAATAGGGGAAGGAAACATGATAGATAGCATCTTTTATTTCCAGTCAATATATTAATTTTTTTTTGAAAGGATATATACAAAAAAGGATCTTTGGTACCCTGAAATTTAGGACCCCAATTATTCATTCTATAATGATATTTCTGATGTAAAATCTTCAGATTTTTCTAATATATATTGTATAAAATCCATTGATAATATAAAGCAGATACTCTAATCCATACTAAACTGGAAGATGTTTTATTTTTGTATAAGATAAATTTGATGGGAAAACAATATCCCAGAAGCAATTTATTTCTACTTTTGCTAGCAAGTTTATGACTATTTGGCTTAAATAGTTCATGTGAAAGTCATTATCTGGAATAGGATCTCTTTTAAATACATTGAGCTCTTTTATTCTGGATATACTTTTTTGAAATTGTTATTTTAAATTTTATTTATTTATTTGGCATCAAATAAAAATTATTGGACATTTCAGATTTGAGCAATTGGGATGCATAGATTAAAAGAACAAATAATATTACAGCAATTTCATTTTTGTCGGCAAAAGAATTCTATATCAAGAAGAGACTAACTGTGTCAAACATAATGTATAACCCAGCAGGAAGATAGTTCTGAAGACAATTTTCAGCTGTAGAAATAGCAGGTTAGGGTACCACAGTTAACATTCTGCTATGAAATATAGCTCAGATAACTGCCTATTTTTTCATAGTCAAATGGTTTGTCAGGGAATATGAAAAACAATATGAGCATACCAGCATAAAATAATTTAACCATATCATAGTCTATATATTTCCCCCTCATATCACAATGAAATATAAATATATAGATATAAAGAAAGCTTGCAATTGGAAAAAAGAAAAAAAGAAAGAAATAGAATATAATTTAAAACCTGGGATAGAAATTGTGATTAGTTTTATTATGATCATACAATGAAATATATAAACATTGCAATAGCAATAGCACTGTATTTATATACCGCCTATCAGGGCTTGCAACCCTCTCTAAGCAGTTTACAATGTCAGCATATTGCCCCCAACAATCTGTAAGATATGATTATGAAGTCAAGAGTATCCAATTTCTGGAATATTGGCTGGATTTTTATTAAACATAAAATTCTAGGTTTCAGGATGCTAATTTTAGGTGATTTATTATTGTTTATGTAATTAGATGCCATTTGGGGAAGAATGTGAAGAGAAGCCAGTATAATATTAATTAAAATGCTATGTTGGTATGAGAAGTTTATTTAAAATACAGTGATGACAAGTATGTTTTTGTCTAGCAAACTCTTTCTTGGTTTTAGAATGATTCATAACATTTCATTTCTATTGAAGACATTGGCATTATAGTTACTATGGTAATGAGTGCTTCAGCATAAGAATATTCCCTTAATTGGAATTAATATCAATTTTTATGCCTTTTAAAGAAGGGCTTCATTACCAGAATTTTTCAACCTTTATAAAAGGAGAAAAATATGCATATGTACTCCTACACCAGATTGTTTCTTAAGTATTTTTTTTCTAATGAAAGTTACTTAAAGATAAGTAGACACAAAATAAGACTTGAAGGCCAAGTCAGACACCCATACTGCTTTGCTAATCATGCTGAATGGGTTCTCTTATGATTAGCATATGACAGTGAAGGCATCTGCATCTTTCTTTTATGTTACTTCTCAAATTACAAGAATAATTATACAGCAAAATATAAAATCTAGGTTTTTTTTTACAAATATAAGATTAAGAAACTACAGTTTATAGATTGGATGCAGCAATACATTCAAATATTTTCACTTGAGGTTATAGAGGTTATTCCATATTGCTATGTTACATTAGTCCTTCAGAAAAATGTGTGTCAATATGAAATTTACTTCTCAGACAACTCAGCTCCAATTCTACCTCATTAACACAGGAAATGATTTGGGCTGGTTGGTGAAGCAGAAGTTAATATAAGGATTTTTCGGGCTTTATTTTGCTTCCCAGAAAATAACCTGCAGACTGCCAGCAAATTACTAGTGTGAATGTATGCTTGGATTTGGGGTCACACTATTCTTATATGGAAGAATAGTGTGACCCCCACTCTTCCAGTCTTATATGGACTGGAAGAAGTTGAGCTTCTGTCAAACCTTGTTCATGTTTTAGTAATGATATCTTCAGATACTGGTTTATAGGTTCCTTCCTTTTTATTCTGGAATGTCAGAACCTAGGAGACAGATTAAAGAGTTAGATAAGAAGTTTATTGCCTCAGATCTCTGATCCTGTTAGCTATCTCCCAGATTTTCCCAGGATATGAGAAATGCAGAGTTATTACTTTCCTATTATACACGCTCATGAAGTTAAGCATTTTCTATTAAAAATGAGGTTGAATATGAGAGGGAGAGGGACCGCGACAGGAATGGGGACAGGGGCAGGGTGAGATAGATCCTCACTAAGTCAACTGTAGACACTAGTGTAATTTTTTTTTTAAAAAAAATCTTGAAATATACAGTGCATTCTTTTATAACAGGAAGCCCTGGAATAGCAGAAATGCTGGGCATTTTTAAAAGACTATTTGTATGATTTCTAGTGATTTTATGAAAACATCCATTTATTTTTACTGATAACACAGACATGATTTCTCATTGTATTTTTCTATTTTTGTTTAAAAAAAACCTTTTCACTCTACCTTTCAGTCCTGATGGCCTCCTATCCATGCTTAGCTTTGGAATCTAGAAAAGTTTATCCAGATACATAAAAAAGCCTATGTTGCTTTGCTTATTATGTGGTTTTAGATAAATATCATTGGAAGAAAGTAACATTTATTAAAGTTGTGCTTATTAACATATGCACAGTTTGGGATGTCACTTAGAAGGCATATATCTCTATCTATCTATCTATCTATCTATCTATCTATCTATCTATCTATCTATCTATCTATCTATCTATCTATCTATCATCTATCTATTATCTATCTATCAAATTTAGATACTGCCCATATGATACTATATGTTGGATAGTTTGTTTTTCGTGCTGCAGTCACAATTCGGTAATGATATTCTCTCCCACTTCTAGAGGGTGTCTGCACATGTCCCATGGCCATTGCAAAATTGGTTCATTGTTGTCCATATCGCATGGAGATGCTTAAATCCAGGTGTTTTTTCCAAGCTACCAGGCAAACTTTGACATTGTGGGGGGCAATTTTTGATCCAATGTTGTTTGCATATATTATATATGGTAAAATTATCTATGTGCCAAAACAAAGCCTACTGTATAATGTAGATGTTGCTAATTTCCTGTGAGAAATGAAGCAAAAAATTATATCTGTAATCTAGACGTACATTTGTAATATTTTATATTTCATATTTCAATCTCTTGTATTTTTAATCAAAATCTGAGGTGAATGTGCCATCTGATAAATAAATACTGCCCATCTAACTCTCAGAGTGACTCTGGACTTCAAAATGTGTAAGTGTATAACATTGAAATAGAAAATTAAAAACTAATATAATTTTGAAATTGGTTGGATATTGATAAAGAAAGGAAAATCCTCAAATAAGTATGGTAGTGGTATTACTCTTGGGCAGTTCAGAACAAATGGAAGTGTCCATCAGATGTTTTACACAAGCTGATTTTTCTGTATGTCAGATTATGTGTCAGAATGTCTAACATTAAAGAATGCCTATTGTTTGAATCAGATCTGACATTAAGAAAGCTACAGTATGAACAAAACAGGGTGAAATACACTGGTTCCATTTGGCAAAGAAGTGCGACAAGACTGTACGTTGTTCCTTTATTGGTTCAACCAATATGCTGAATATATTTTTATGAGAAACTTGATTGAAAGAAGATGGACATGAATCATGATATTAAAATAGGAGGAAGAAACATTAATAATCTGCTCTGTACTGATAGCATTACTGCTGAGTAGATTTGTGGTTTTTTAGGTGGAAAAAGAAAAGAAAAGAAAAGAGCCTACGTGTCATCTTACAAAACATCTGATGGACACATCCATTTATTTCAAACTGCTCAAGAGTAATACAATTGTCATACTTATTTGGGGTTTTTGCTTTCTCTATCAATACCTTCAAAACAAAACTTCATTGTGTAATATTATTCATTGGAATATACTGTGAGTAATGGAAGGATCCATGGATTCTGCCTCTTGGAATAAAAGCGAAACATGTGTGTGTGTGTGTGTACTGGATTTTTCCCACTTTAAAAAGTCATTACAATATCACTCAAAACTAATAACAAAACTGGCTACCAGTTCATGACTGTGATAGAATGCTTTTAAATAGATGTGTATGGATTGAATCCCATGATAGACTCTGCGTTTACAGTCCTAAATAACATTTATATCTAACCACTTTGCTTTTAAATCACAACTGAATGATATTTTTTATATCTGTACATTTGTTTGTATGGACACATTTTGTGATACAGTTTACCTCACCATTAATGTTCTTTAGATACATTTTTTCCATTATCTCTCTTTCTGCTATTTTCTGACACACTAGGCTAGATTGGAAAGTTAAAACTACCCTGGAAGAAGAAAAAGGCAGACAACTACTAAACTATGCCTAAAAAATCTTGATGTTCAAAGTCACTAGGTATAGAACATGACTTGCAGGAGTTATTGTGGTTATACAGTTTCTTTCACAATCTATGGTGGCTATTACTACCTTTAAATAAAGGGTAAACTACAAGGGCTTTTGAATGCTTTTTGACTTGAATTGCATTGCATTTCTTTTTCACATAGTCTAAACCTTAGAAATCCTCCAGTGAATTTACATTTAGTGAAATCTGCACTATTTCTAAGTAATATTATTACTGAATGTATTAGTATAGCATCCAAAAATCCAATTAAAAGTTAGGAATACAAATATGTTAGGAATACAAATATGCCACTGTGGGCACTGTAGGAAGAAACGATGAACACAAATGCCACAATTTTATTAATTTAAAGGACCATCCAAGGGATAGTCAATTAAACTTACTAGGGCAAGAACTCAGGTTCATATTAGCAGAGAGGATGCTCCTAGAAATTGGAATTTTAATGCATGTCTGCTTATCCTGCTGTTGTGTAATCAAGGACATGGAGTTACTGGCTTCATGTGATTTAGTGGCACATTCAATAAAAGACTAAACTTGGTTGACACTGAATCATCCAATGAGACAGGTGTTCAAATTTGTTTCAGTTTATTAAAAAACATGACTAAAAGGTATGTTTTTGATGTCTTTTGGAGTCTACAACATTTCTTTCAGTACTACTACACTATCAAACCCTGGAATCCAACCAGCAAACACTGTGCAAAATTGTAATTTGAGGGAGAGAAAGGAAAAACCCCCTGAAATAGTTCTATTTAATTTAATATGCATGCATTTAATTGTTTAAAATAATTTTCATTAAATAAAATATATTTCCATATCTATCCTTATCTATCTTTTTGTTTTTTGCCTAAAAAGTATATTTTGCCTCTTAAAAGATATTAAATAGAAATGTAACTAAAACCTTTGTGATGCTGTTATGAGTAGGGACTTTTCTTTTCAGAGTTTAGTTTAGTACAATAGTACATTAGTTTAGTACAATATTTTAATATAACATTTTTTCAATTTTCTCGTACTATTTTAAACATAAAAAAAATCTTTTATCCTGAATTGTGTTCAATGAGGTTATTTGATTAGCACAACAGTTTTACAAACTGAGAAGATTCCATTTCATTCTTATAAATGACTAGCTGATGACCCGGCATTGCCCGGGTATAGTCGGGACTGACACTGTTAGTAGCTGTATATGTGTTGGTTTTCCTTTCCTTTCCTTTCCTTTCCTTTCCTTTCCTTTCCTTTCCTTTCCTTTCCTTTCCTTTCCTTT
>JANHJO010007381.1:32767-44463 GCA_032468235.1 Pseudoxyrhopus heterurus | reverse complement strand
ACTGAAGCAGTCGGTGCAAGCTTAAATGGACTCTGGGGGATGGTAGAGGACAGGAAGGCCTGGAGGAACGTTGTCCACGGGACCGCGATGGGTCGGACACGATGTCGCAACTAACAACAAGGGGAACTGAATTAGATGAATCTTTCCAAACATAATGTTTTGTCTTTCTTTCATTCTATAGTATTTTTTTTTTGTATCTGATACTTTTTCCTACATTTGTTATTTTTGTTATTTTTTCTATAAAAAGAGTACAGAAATACTTGGCAAGAATGATAGACTACAGGGAGTCCTCGGGTTATGGCAGTCATTGGGACTGGGGTTGACATCACCAAGTGATGTCATAAAACACAATGTCATGTGACCAAGTCACCTAGCAACAGCAATCCTGAGAGTTCCTAGTGCTGGCATAAGCTGAAGACCTGCAGGCCACTAACCAGAAAAAGATAAAGATTCCAGGAGGGGTTATGTAGAAGCTGTTGTGCAGTGGTGGAGGGGTGCTGTGCATAAATACTGAGAGTGCAGGCAGGTCACTGATGGGTGTGGGAACTCCAGCAGAAGCCTAGGGTAGATGGTGGTGGTTGTGGGAGGGCTGGCAGAGACCACAGGAGGGTGGGAGATGCTGCAAATGGGTGCATGCTACGAAGTGTGGGTAATTGAGAGTGGTACTTCAGAATAAGAGTTCCTGGAGGCAACTTGCAACTTTCTCTACTGGCTTCCCCATTGACCTTGATTGTGGAAGTCAGTGGGGAGGATCACAAATGGTGATCACATGATGTGCCTTACTGCAATATCGTAATCAGGAGCCAGGCACCTGTGCACCTAGATCACAATCATGTAACCACAGGGATGCTGTCCAGTCATAAGTCTACTTTTTTTCAGTACCAGCATAACCTTGAATGATGCTGAACGAATGGATGTAAGCTGAGAACTTCTTATATAAAGCTCTGTCAAGCATTAGAGGCACTGCAGCCTCTTAAAGGTTTACTTGATATCTGAACACATATGTTTAGAAGATATTTTCTTTGTGTGTGTTACCAAAGTCAGTTATGTTTTTTTAACACTTTGAATAGCAGGTTCTAAAGCACCATTTAGCTGCTTATAAATTAGCAGGAATCGTTTTGGTTACAGTTCCACATCAGTTCAGTTTAAACTGATTAAGCATTCTCCAAAATGCAAATGTCATTCAGAAGTTTAAGATCTTAAAAACTTGGTTAATTTCTCACTTTATGGATTTTTTTCAATACAAAATAATACAGGTAACGATTGATTATAGAGCAAAATGTAATAGACGAAGTTTGTAAGTTTGTTGATTAGGGGTCATGCTTACATTTGTTTTTGAGAGGCTTAAGATAAGTAGGAAAAGTAGCCCCATCAAGAATGGCTGGGGTATTTTTACTGGTGTGTTTTTCTTTTTTCTTTTTTTAAAAAACCTTTTTTTCAGCTAGTTGCTACTGTAACTTTTGTGCCACTTCAATCTAACAACTTTAAGCGGTTTACAAACATCCGATGTATAATGGCACAAACAGGGCTTGGGGACTTAGTATGGCCTTGAGACCACAGCTGCCCACCCCTGCTTTATAGTCTTAATAGTGATATGTAAAACATTTCAAATTCAAAACATTTATAAGCCTGAAGCGCTCTATTACAAGTTTGAAATGTTCTTCCAAGCTGAAATAGCAATGCCAACCTCATTGAAAGCATTCTAACATTATCCCAACTCTTCTGAAATATTCTGAGCTTGAAATGGTCCTGCATCAAGCTCCAAATATCAGTTCAGAACCCTCTTCCAGAATGATAGGCATAGCATTAGACCATCTCTAGAAAAATCAGAGCAATCTATTTTGTACCAAAACAAGCCAAAATAATTTGCTTGCCCCTATAATCTAACAGGGATCAGACATATTGCCGATTGAACCAGGTTGAAACACTATTATTTCTAAAATCAATGTGATTTGTCTCATTAGTGTGGAAGTTGATATGGAACAGCTCATATTTACAGAAAACTAATGAATCAGTGTGGATATTGATGGTGTATGTTAAAAATGCATATGCATATATATACCATCAATATCCATACATAAGATTACACTGGGACCAAGCAGAAATCTATATCTATAAAACAGAGCGTGGATGTGTATGTTTGTGGGTATGTCCCAAGTAGGCTCCTCCACCCCTCCATCAATCATGCCCAAACTTTCCATACACGTTCTTTACACTCCGGAGAAGTTCCTTGTGGGGGTCACGAACCACATTGGGGCTTCTTTCACCCCCAAAATTGGTGCCAAAGGGGACACCCCCACACCTCTGCAGCCATAAATCTCTACTGAGCATGTGCGGAGGCCTCAGGAGCTACCCAGGCAGCAACTGCCAACACAGACAATGCATGCAAATTAGAGGCTCTCCAGCCAATAGAGGCAAGGCAAATCGGGCAAACAACACTGGAAATTGTAGGCTCCAAGATTCCCTGCTTTCACCATGTCGCAGCAAGGCATAAATACCTGGGGAAAGCCGGGTTATCAGCTAGTTCTACATATTATTTAATTAATGAATTTGCTACGCCTATAGACTTAGTAGGAAGCTTCAGCTATTCCTAACTTTCTAGCCAGGGAAATTTTGTATTAAGTGTATTTTCAGCATCTGTTTTCCACATTCATAATTTTGCAAAGGCTGTGCAAAGATTCCCCCTTAGCCTTTTCTCTATTTGCATTGCTGATTGCTGGAACCTGATAAATCAACAGGACATCTGTGCAAGCAGGTCTCTGAACCATGAACCAATCCTGCCACCTGGCAAAATCTTCTTTGTTCCTTCCTGCTGTCACTTTTCCCCTTCCTTATTTTTTCCCTTACATGGAAACACCTAAACTAGAAATTTCCCATTTTTGTACTCTTGTATTTAGAAGCTCTTTCTCTCTATCTCTTTTTCCCCCTGTGGAGGGTAAGCTACTTGCCATCACATTGAAGCCTGCACTGCCAATTAAAGCAGTGTCTTCTGTTAAAAATGGTAAGTTCAAAGCAGTTGGTAACGAAGTGTGAAATGATTCCTTCTTTTAGCTAAAAGTGTAATTATTGGCTTCCTAATTTTGACAGCTAAATACAGCTGGTCAGGTCACTGTCGAATGAGACAGGGAAGGACTGCTGTTGTCAAGCAGCAGCACGTTTCCAGTGCCTCACATACAGTATAACCTAGTGTGTTTTGCTACTTAGAGCAGTTGTTCCCTGTGGATTAAGACATAACAGAAGCCCAAAGAAACTCTGAGCCCCTTGAGATCAGAACTGTTAGCAGATCCACAAACAGCATGTGAAGGTTCTCCAGAATGAATGGCTGCAGGTGTTCAGCTGGATGCTATGCAGATAGTTTTCTAGTTCCACTTCACCTTTCAAGTATTGGAAGTCAAATTCCTGGCTACTTACATTTCCTCCCCAAACTTGCAAAAGTTAAATAAGTAAACAAATATGCAACCCCCACCCACACATATTAGGCATTTCTCTACTTAATAACACATTAATGATTGCAGGTCACAGCTGCACTTAAAAATAACTGAAAGACATGCACGCTCTCAAACTGGGATGTTTTTTGTTTTAAAAAAAACCTAAACCTTTTAAGGAAAGAAATAGAGACATTTACAAGGAATAATTGTAAGAGAAATGGAAAATAAATCTAAACTTAAAAGTTTGTGAAGTACCAGCATTAGTAGTCAATTTCTTAAGAAATATTGTTTCCTAATATTCAGAAAATTACTTTCTGTCATTAACCAGCACAACCTAATACTGAATAATGCTTCCCTCTTCTCCCAGTTTTATTCTATGATATAGAAATAATATTTCACTACATCATTCACTATAGCATCTATTACAAAAGACATCAAAAAGAAAGAAACTCATTGCAAAGCCTGTAATCCTGCAGATTGGTTCTACATTAATGCATTTCAATTAACAAAATCTTCAAACCCACTACATATAAACATAAGTTATTTGGGATAATGCTATAGATATAGGAACTTGGTTAGTCTTTTCTTTTTCACATACTTTCCTCGTTTAAATGTTAATTCAGTCAACATGGGCACAGTGGAGAGGCATGCATTCTGATCGTAAATGATTCTCAGAATCCCAAAGAATCAAGTTAGTGTCACAATGCTCAATTTTTAGTGGTTTCAAGCAAGCAACATGCAAACCTAGAAAGGGATTACCTTCACTCTAAAACTCTTCTTCATGTAGCACAGACTCCAAAGCAGAAGCAATGCGCCCCCCAACTCTGCCTCTTACATATATAGCAACATGTTAGAAAGTCCTTTCTAGCGATCCAATTCTTGGAATTATCAGATTCTTGCCTGCTCTGATACTTTCTGAGTCTATATGCACAGCACAGATCACTACCTAATTTGGCTGCCAAGCCTATTACACTGAACAGACAATGCCTTCTTTGTCAGAACAGAGAATGAATAGTATCACAAGGACACTCCTCTCATGTACAGATCTGAACTTCTTTCTCCTCCTCCTTTCAAAGCAATCTAAGTAGGGTGAGAACGGATGGGAAAAAATCACGGATATCTGTACTATGATGTTCCCCCTTCCTCAAAGGAAATAATTATTACTAAAAGGGCAGTAAGATGATGCCATTTTTTTTAAAAAAAACCTCTCAACCTCAGATATACAGATGGAAAGTATCTGCTAGCCTCATATTTTTATGCCAAGTGACTGAATGTAAAAAGAAAACATCTGGAATAACCATTATGAGGCTTAGAAAGTTTGTACAGAAAGACAGGCATGAAGAAATTCAATGGGAATCATCTGAATGTGGATATATCTGTCTGCTGTTCTCTGTTTTGAAATGGATTTGGAGATAAAGTGTTTGTATTTTAAATGAAAAAGCAAGAGTTTCAAGTGAGATTTTAGTTAAGAAAGTAGATAAATCTTTGCAATGTTGGGAGATTTACTCTGTCCTATGGCAGCAATGAGAATTCTCTTCAGTAAACATTTCTGGGGATGCAATAGACTGTATAAACATCTTCCATACATTGCGCCAGCTCGAAATACATGATTAAAGGTTAAAGTATTCCTTTGATATCTGGGTTTTAATATAGTTGTTCACGTATGACTCCAGACAGTACTGAAAAGATGTTGGTATTAGTTTGAACTACAGAACTGTAGTTGAAATACGTTATATAGTCAATGTTGTTATTGTTATTTTTCTTTCTTCCACTATGTACATTTTATTAAGAATTTCTGTATGATGTAATATGCATTTTGAACATACATATCTCACATAGAGTATTGATAATATTCAATATATTTGTGTTTGAATCTCCCATTTTTATGCACTTTTTGTTGTCTGGAAGATTGCATTACAAAAATTCTCAGTGGGGCAAATAGAAGTTCGATTTATATTTGATTTATATATTTATATGAAGTTGACAAATGATCAAAATATGAATATAATGAAATTCTTTTACATTCCCAGTCTGAAAGCAGTCGGACCTAATGACTCCTGGGCCTTCTGTTTCATTTTCCTCCTGCCTGAGGCTAATTTAGAGCTGCCAAATGTGCAGACAAACAGAGAGTGCCTGTTTGCCATCTTCTTTTATCTGAGTGTTTCTCAGGGCATTTGACAGGTCACTGCTGGAGAGAGAACATTAGATCAGATGGCCCTTTGGCTGGAATGAGGACTGTCATAGGAACTTATCCAAAATTTCAACTTTTTACTTTAGCCAATGAGGTAGATTTGCATTACACATTTACATTTGTAATAAATTGAAAAGAAACAGCCTTCAACTTTTTATGTGCATTTATTTATAACAACTTTCTAAACATCCGAGACAACTAACCCTGCAGAGTTGAGACAATCTTCTAATGAATCTTCTTCCATGCAGCGATTGTGTTTGACACATTTCTTAAATACCAGCTCCATGACGATTATAAGAGCAGTGAATTCATACAATGAATTTCTAATTCTTCCAAGATACAACTTAGTTCAGCTTTTGCTTATTATAGCACTTGTTCTCCCAAGTGGTTAGTAAAAGGAAATAGCATATACATCTTACAGATATTTGGAAAAAAATTACTGCTCACGGCTAGTTTGTTCATTAATTTGTAAAAGTATCAAATAATATTTAAGTAATACAGAAATCTTGCACCCAAATGTAGCTCACGGAATGAATTAATAAGTTATTCTGGAGCTATTGTATACAATATTCTTTCATATTATTTATGGGGAATTTTTTTTTGATGAAAAATGGAAAAACCCTGAGTTTAAAATAGGGAAAATCAATTAATTCAACAGAGGATTCAAGACACAGATGTGTTCAGAAGATCCTCCTGTCTCATAAGGAGAATTTCAAGGAAATTCCTGCTAACAAATGTTGCTTTTCCTCTTCACCTGCTCTAAAAATCTGCTCATGGGCCTTCCAAAACAGTGGGAGAAGACTGCAAGAAAAGAATTGAAAAAGCCACTCTCCCTTCTTCTATTTAGATGATATTGCATCAAATCAAAAAATCTCCATGGATGGAAGTGTGTTCCATTTGCATAAAACAAGTTTAGGACTTTATCTACTGAAAATATACACAAATAAAGGTGAACATACGTGTCCTAGGTTAATGTTGCAAGATCCAACCTGGGACCTAAGGACTAGTGACTGACCCAGATTGGATCCTGAAAATATACAATTTTCTAGTAGAGCTAGTAGAGCTGAACC
Source organism: Pseudoxyrhopus heterurus (assembly GCA_032468235.1). Taxonomy (NCBI): domain Eukaryota; kingdom Metazoa; phylum Chordata; class Lepidosauria; order Squamata; genus Pseudoxyrhopus; species Pseudoxyrhopus heterurus. The sequence goes on along the minus strand of JANHJO010007381.1, from coordinate 37,774 downwards.
ATTCAAACACAATCAGAGCAGGAATATTCCTTTATGTTGTGACAACAATGGAGATGAAAAATATACATGTTTGGGGGGGGGGGAAATCACTTAGAACTCACTTTACTTTAAAAAACAACAACAACCCTTCTGTTGCCTAAAATGTCCTGGTGTGCTTATTGCCCAAGGGGAAAAAGGACAACAATGCTCCTGTGCTCTACTAGAATTCTTTCCATACTCAGTTACAATATCCTCATATTGTTGTCTTGGAACACTTACTTGTCATTTGCTGGGAGAAATAAGAAATAGTTTTGTTGAATCGAATGAGATTTTTCTCACATGAATTGGAAACAGTTTTTTCAAACCAATTACTTATTGAGTACGAAGGATCTTAAAGTATCTACACTGAGGCTTGAGCTAATTCTTTTTGAACTTTAGGAATCCATTCATTGGATTATGCAGTGATCAATGGATTCATATACACTAAAATAAAGGTGATAAAAATAAATGTATAGCTTTTAGAAATAATTAACTGTGTGGACTAGCAACAATTATTCAATATTAGACAGGAAATACTGGTGTAGTTTGCCATTTCAAGTGTACTGTTTGTGTCACATATAAGAAGAGGAGTGGCACTACTCATAGATTAAGCATTTAGGGGGGGGGTTCATGGGGGTATTTTCCTTTTTGTAGTTTCTTCTGTTATTTTAGTGACTCTGAATCACATTTACATGAATATGACTTCAGAAATATAAAAGCCAATCCATTTACAATGATGGCATGACTAAATAATAAAAACTCCCTGGACATAATTTAAATTATGCAGAATATTTCCTAGGGTAAATAAATTTGCTAAGACTTTAGGACACAAGGGAATGGTAATAACATTTTTTTTCTGACATGGCATATACAGTACGATTAAAAAGAATGTCAAGTAGCATGCCACATCACTAGATGTCAGTATAATGGAAAACTTTGAAATTAAATATTAATGGAACCAGAAATGTGTTCATTCACCAGAAGGAGATGCCAAGCATTGTACATCACCAGATAACTAATCCTAAAATTAACCCCAAAATTTTAATACTAAAATTCTGAATATCGATACAAGGCACATAAATTTTTTTTGGCTTCTTTGTTGCTCTTTTTTATTTGCTTTTATAGCTTCAGACACAATAATGTTACAATGAATGATGATTTTGGTGAGAAATCATTTAGAAAAAGTGGTTTTGAAGCACGTCTACTCATAGTTATGTGTAGAAAAAGTATGGATTTTGCTAAGTTTGGCTAGCAGAAATTACGTTCATATACAAAAAACTCAATTTGCTAAGAGGTCAATCTACAATGAACCTGTTACTAAAATAAAGATATAGTAGCCAAAGGGGTTTGATTTATATAGTCATGTTCTTCTTCTGTCTACTTATTTTCTGTGCTGACATTTTGTCATCTGGAAAGATGTAAAGAGGATACATGTACCGGTAAGTAAAATTGGGAGCAGGAACTTAGCTGTTAGAGGATCATCCCCCCCCACCCCCCTTTACAGTCTTCCATCTTTAATCTACAACTGCCTACATCCCTTAGGGTCACTTATTGTTTTGAAAGTGTTGAAAGCTTATTTCATTTTAAATTAAGTAACATTATATTGCTCATTTTTAAAATGTTCGTTCCACTGTTCCTTATGCTACTTACTACCCTTAGTAGATGACATCAGTGGCTCCATTACAATGGTAAAATTATTTCCCAACTCTACAATTCCTTTTGAAAGCAGTCGGGCGCTGAACATTTAGAAACCACTTTCTAACTAGAAATAGTTTATCATTTTCACATAAGATTTTTTTTTACTTGCTATAAAAGATCTAACACTTGAATTACAAGGTTGTTAATGAAGATATGATGGGGTAAGAAAGAAATGAACATCACAGTTGGAGACATACTGTCCCATTTTTGAGCTGATTAATGAAACATTAACATTAGGCTACCAATAAAGAGGTTCTCTTTGAATCATTCTATAATTCTCTTATTTCTTTTCCAAAGTACATATTTCTGAGCAACTCATCAGGAAATCGGCATGCAGGAGGCATAACAAAAAAACATTGCAGCCCATTAGGCTGGGGTGTGATAAAATATTTGTTACAGATACCTTGAAAATATTATCTTCTTTTTTCTATATAGCCACTGTCCACCTAGGTATGAACTTTATAACAAATTTGTTGAAGATTCTCTCACCATTAACTATTACTCTAACAAATTATATTTTTTATTAAACATACATGTCTTCACCATGTAAAATACATTTCTAGAAATGCAACTATTTAAAATGATTTGAATTTCAGAAGCTTAGTTTAGATAGCAAGGATTGAAAAATAAAAACCAGCTCATGGAATAAGGCATTCACGAGTAGATTAAAAAATTATTTGTATTTAGTGACCATTAAGAAAAGCAATTTCCAGGAAAAAAATTAACACTTTCCTTCAACTGAAAATAAATGCGATAAATTGCCGGTATGGGCAGGATTTCATTCAGTTTAGTACAATATGAATATCACTTAGTACATTTCCAATTGTAACATGTGAATTGTTGATCAGTGTTCAATGCTGAATCTTTCAGCAGAACTTTCCAGTGAAGGACTGGCAGCTTTTACCCAAACTTCCCTCTGGCAGAACATGTATAAAACAAATCTTCTTTCTTTAATAAAAGCTGTGTGTCTTTGTTTCTGTTGTTGTTTTGCTTTCTCTGATAATTGTTTTTGATCCTAGTTGCTGTTTGGACGAACTAGTCCTGATTCATTAAGATCAATGGGCTCTGAATGTTGATCATATGACTAGGGGGATGCTGCAACAGTCGAAAGTGTGAAAAATGGTCATAAGTCACTTTTTTCAGTGCCGTTGTAACTTTGCAAAATGTATTTAACAATTGTCTCACTTAGCAATAGAAATGTTGGACTCAATCCTGGTCGTAAGTCGAGGGCTACCTACATTTCTCTATCTCACTACCTGAGGATCTTTTAATTCTCAGAAATTGAAAAATCTCCAGTCCTTTTGCTCTCGGTTATTAGAACAGTGTTGCACACAGAACTCCAATCCAGGCTACTCTGGTTCTTTTCAGACTCTTTTGATTACAATTACCCTAAGAAGCCCCAGCTAACATGTTTAATGAAATTATAAGAACTAGAGATGAAACATCTGGATGGCATCACTCTATTTTTTGAAATCACCCTTCCCAAGTTTGGTAGCCTTCGGATTCACTGAGTTGTTAAATTTAAAAAAACAACACTCAATCAGTTGCCTGGGGATGATGAGAACTGTAGTCCCAACCCTTCTAGAGGCATGAGATTGCGGGAAGGTTCCCATGGATAATTTGGACTGCTCTTTTCTAATTGGACTGTGGAGAAAAGCTCTAAATTGAAAGCCCACGTCATCGGGAGAAGAAGCGGGCCAAGCAGATGTTTGGGGTGAGCTTTTTTTAGTCCTTCTGATCAGATGACAGTCTGAAACTGCAGGGCCTGCTGACTCTTGAGGAAATTGAACTTGCCATCTGTCTCAAGGGGGAAGCAGCCATTTTTTTTTCCGGCTATGGCTGGGTTAGCAGGCAACCTGAGTTCGTTGGCTGAGGTAAATGCAGAAGCGGTGAGGCCCAATGGCTCTGGTTAGGCTCCAACCCCTCTGGGAGCTTGCAAATTAAAAGGATCTATTGGTGAGTTGTGAAATTATTCAGATTATGAGAGTTGAATAAATGAGATTAGGGATGTTAAGCTTGCATGGGTCTAATTGTGCTAGACAGACAGTTTCTATGGGCCAAAGATCTTATTTATATTATTGGCTCTCCACAGCAATTTATATTCTGTTTTTCTGCCAGACAAGGTAACTATAGTTAGTCCTCGATTTACAACAGTTTGTTTAGTGACTGTTTGCCATTACAACAGCACTGAAGAAAGTGACTTACAACCATTTTTTTTCCCAAACGTACAACCGTTGCAGCAATCCCCATGGTCACATGATCAAAATTCGGACGCTTGGCAACTGGCATTATATTTATGACGGTTGCAGGTGTCCCGGGGTCATGGGATCCCCTTTTGTGACCTTCTGACAAACGAAGTCGCTGGGGAAGCCAGATTCACTTAACAACCTTGTTTACTAACTTAACAACTGCAGCGATGCACTTAACAGCTGTGGCAAGAAAGGTCATAAAACAGGGCAAAATGTACTTAACAACTGTTGCTTAGCAGCAGAAATGTTGGGCTCAACTGTGGATGTAAGGCGAGGACTATCTGTACTGTAGGACGCCCCCAACAACAACCCCGTGAGGTAGGTTGCCCTTAGAAAATGACTGGTCCCAAGTCACTAATGACAACTGTGACTGAGTGGGGATTTGAACTGGGCATCCCAGATGCCATTTCGCCAAACCCACTGTGCCATATCAGCATGCGTTAGCTTTCTCTTGTTTGGTGCCCTTCAAACATTGGGATCGCAGCTTCCACTATCCAGCTCCAAGGCCCTGCTTGGAGTCCCAAGATGCTGGAGAGAGCCAGGTTAGAAGAAACTGCTTTTTGTGTATTTAAGATTAAACAGAAAGCAGCAATACAGTTTGTAATATAGTATTTGTAATACATTGAAATGGGAACAGATTAGGCTACTTTAAATCAAGTATGTTGGTATTCTATTGGAAAAATATTCCTGGTTGCTAATCTATATCTATAAAACAGAAGTGTGGGTGTGTATGTTTGTGGGTATGTCCCAGAAAGGCTCCTCCACCCCTGGACCAATCACGCCCAAACTTACCATACACGTTCTTTACACTCCAGAGAGGTTCCTTGTGGGGGTCAAGAAACACATTGGGGCTTCTTTCACCCCCAAAATTGGTGCCAAAGGGGACCTCCCCCCACTTCTCTGCAGCCACAAACGTCTACTGAGCATGTGCAGAGGCCTCTGGATCTGCCCAGCAACAGGCAGAACAGAGGCTCTCCAGCCAATAGAGGCAAGGCATGCAAATCAGGCAAAGCACACTGGGAAATGTAGGCTCCAGGATTCC
>JANHJO010007381.1:21220-32667 GCA_032468235.1 Pseudoxyrhopus heterurus | reverse complement strand
TGTGAAAAATGGTCATAAGTCACTTTTTTCAGTGCCGTTGTAACTTTGAATGGTCACTAAAGGAACTGTTGTAAGTCAAGGACTACCTGTATTGAGTATAAACAGTCAAGATAAAGACTTCCTTGGGCCAATGAAGAGATTAAACAGGAGTAATCAAACTCAGACACTTATTAGATTAAAAGTAGCATAATGATGAATAATGTCTTCATCATAATAGTAATAATAATGAATAAATCTGTCATTGGCCATGCTGTGGAAAGAATGAATGTTGCAGATTGACATTATCTAGATTTAAGGCTATGAAGTATAGAGAATGATATAATGTGTTGAGTGTGGATTAAGTCTGAAGTAGAAGATTTCATCTAAGGCAGGGCTGTCAAACTCATGGCCTGCAGGCCGGATGCGTTACGTGCTGGCCACGCCCATGCCCGGTTTAGCGAAGGGGAAAAAAGTCCCGATATGTCATGTGATGACGCCATGATGATGCGAGTTTGTCTCCCCTGATCTAAGGAATCATGTAATGGAGGATGAAGCTAGCATAGCTGGATAGTAAGAGAAGATTGAAATAATTTTGGAAAAGCCAATGAAATCAAGTGCCTAGAAAGGCTAATACCACCTTGAGTACCGGTATCCAATCCTGCATTCTTCTTCATATGAGCAACAGCCAGTGATAAGGGAAGGGACATTTCTGGTGCACAAGAATATTAAACTAATTACTTTGATTCATGTAGAACCCGGGTGTCAAACTTGTGGCATCACATTGCCATCATGTGATGTTTTGCTACTTTTTTCCCTTCGTGGAGCTGGGATGGGCATGGCCTGCACGTGATGCATCCAGCCCACAGGACACCAGTTTGACCCCCCTGAGTGGAAGATCTGAAGACTGTTATACCAGAAGAATAAGTAATAATTGGAGTATGACAGGGTTGGAGAGGTAAAATATAAGAACTGAATCAGAACTGTGGCTACACAGAGATCTCCTTCAATGAGAAAGAACAGTATTCCACCAGACTCTTCTATGCTATGTTCATATTTAATATTCTTTCCGTACACTTCTTTTTATTCTTTTCAAAAAGCTGTATTGGATCCTTAGGAGAGCAATTTACTCTAGCAGCTGCAGACAGCTGTGAACTTTCCCATGAGGTCTGCAGCTGCTGCTTTTGATAAATCAATGATCATTCTATGATGAAAAGGCTTTAGCTATCCCTGAAATAAGATCGTTTGCTCATATTGTGGGAACTGAGGCAGCCAAACTGCTATTTTATTTATTTGAGCCAAAAAGGAACTTCTTTAACTGGGAACCAACTGACTAAAAATAAATGTGCCCGAGAGAGAGCATGAAGAGAATTAAGATTAATTATATAAAATATTTCTGACTCTTGAAATAGAATTTACCTTCCAAAAGAATTTATTGAGCTTTGCAATAATCATTTCATATTGTTTCTTCGTGTTGAAATAATTAAAGAAATGACTACACAATACAGCCAATTTCAAATTCTTCCTTAATCACTACAAAATGTCTTTCAATATAAAACCAGGCTCCAAATTATGGGGAGAACTTAGACATTATAGATCTTGAATAGGATTTCATTTAACTCTACACCGAACACTGAATGTCAATTTTCAGAAATAAGTAGCCTTACATCTGGTAAGAACATTACATTCAAGTAGTTCATCAAACACATAATACAGATTTTCCATAAAGTTCCTAGGCAAATTCTACTGGAGTTTTCATCTTAGTCTTGCAATTGCAGGCAGGCAGACTGGGACATTTTACTGGTTAAGACAAAAGGGCGTTTGGTCCATATCTATTTCTGTTGCCTGGCAACTACAGGAAACTCCACCACCCTCTGTTTCAAATGGCAGCACTATCTGCCATGAAGGAAAAACATAAAGAGGTTATGGTATATAGGAAAAAGTGGTGCAGGGAGTGCACATCTCTAATTATTTTGCATTATTTTGAAAGTGCCCCAATTTCAAATCAGTAGTGAAAAAGTGACAAAATGGAAACAAATTTAAGAGACCAAATTAAATCAATACAAGAGCTTCCAAACAACCTCCCTGTATTATAACCACCCAACAAACACTCTCAGTAACAGCCCTAGGAGTAATTTATGGCCTCATAAATGCTTTCCACAAATGAGCACCATTCACTTGTAAGTACCTCATCCATTTTTAGGGCCCTATCCAACTTCCTTCTCTCAGCTATCTTCAATCTCTTATTAATATATTTATTCCAGCTGGGTCCCTTCATCTTGTAGCTCTCCTAGCAACAGATGTTTTAACATGACCTAGTCCCATCAACTGATATTTCCTCTTTTTAATGCATCATTGAATTAAAAACAGTGGAAATCCCATATGCATACTGTAAAAAGAAAACTCCATTAAGAAAAATCCCTTTTTCCAAAATGGCTTTTAAACTGATTCAGCTGAGCCTCAGTTCTGCCCTCCGTTAGGAAAAGGGCAAAATTGCTTTTGCAGACCATAATCAATACAAGATTGCTAAAGTCATAATCAGAGTGGATGAGTTTTCTTTCCATAAACCCACAGGCATTCAACTGATATAAAGAATGCTTGTACATGTCATGAATTAACAAGCAGAATCTGCCTGAGATTTTACATTCTTTGTTTTCTTTTTCAAAACAACAGACGTATCTTAAAAATACTACCTAAGCAGAAACTGTTCTTTAAAACCATTTCAGCAACAATATCTTGAACACATTTTGCAATTTGCTCTTTCAACACAGTCTTGTTAATTTACCCTACAGACTTATCTTTAGGGTAAAATCTCTGCATATAACAAGCTCAAGTTGTCACTGCCATATGTTTCTCCAGTTAAAACAAAATGTTGCTTTTATGAAATTTCAGGCCCTGACAAAGACACATGCGTGCACTAGATATCAAGTATTAGGATGTAGTAGTTACCTCAAGGAAGAGATTTTTAGTGACATGAAAGAACAATTTGTTAATTAATTATTGCTGTATTTTTACTATGGTTGGGAAAAAGCGATGTCAATGTATTTTGTGTTTCAGATGTCAAAATAATTTAACTTGCCTTGGTAACTATGCACCTTGGCTGGGCATCAGCAGCCAAGTTGTTGTTTTAGTTATTGTTTTAATTCAATCAGCAAATTATTATAAGTTGGCCTTATGGAGAACATAACTTAACAAAGGGATGGATAAGCCAGTATCTGCACATGTACTGGAATAGAATCTATTGTATTTGCTAGGTTGGCTGAGGGTTATGGAACATACAGTTCAAAATATCTAGATATTGCCTACTCCCCCCTCATACTGAATCTTAACTTTTTATTTTAACTGTTAGCATATAGAAAGATAGAACAGAATCCCAACTCAGTTGTATATTGAAGGTGATGGACTCTCTTTACACTTCATTACAAACTTTGTTACAGAACTTTTAATCAAATTATTTAGCAACTGAACATGTCTAGATACTTCTGGTTCTTGATTACTTATGTGGGAAGCCCCCCCTCCCCCAAAGAATGAAATATTTTGGGAAATATTAAAAAGGCAGGATAAAATATTTCCCATAAAGGAGAAATAAAAATCTTAAGGGAGGCAGAAACCAGCCCCCGTTTCCCTGCCTCAAGTCATTTTGATTTGTAAACTATATATTAAGGTTTAGCATATGGTTGAAAGCATATGACTATGGCACAGGGAAAAAACATACTCATATTCAAAATGAAAGCAACTGAAAAACATACAATTTTTAGGGTTGAGCTCAGCTTTTTTCTGAAGACAAAAAGGTACATACAGGGGGCTGTAAATACAATGCCTGTATGCAGATGAAGCTCTAATAGCTTTCCCCAAATAAATATTTTATATAAGTAGGGCTACTTGTTACATTAGTAGAAGGCACACTTTTTGCAACTGGACACTACAGGTGGTTTTTCAGTGAAGTGATGATGCCTTCTACACTTTCGCCCAGAGCAAGGTTTTAACAGTAAAACTATAGAATGAAATATAATAAGTTGGACGTTTTTCCTTCAAAAAAGGAACTATACAAACCAGCTTTATACAGGCATTAATTGAACCTTATCTTTAATGAGTTTGTCATTAATATTTTTTCAAGAATGGTGAGTTCTTTTGAAAAAAAATGTTGCTTCTTAAAATGATTTTGCATGTAATACATTTGGTACTTGAGATGGATTTTTAGCTGTACAAAAAAGTCATGAGATCTTATTTGGATGCTATTAGAAGTTTGAAATTACTATGGCCTGAAGGAACTGTTACAAATTCTAACTTGTTAAAGGAAAAAAAATGTATTAGAGTTTCATTATTTAGTTATAAAAAAGCTGCATGTCACTATCCAACAGCTACTTTCACACTTTAAATGGGAAAGGGCCAAAATTCCATTAATTTCTGACCAAAAAAAAATGCAAAAAGCATTTATTTAGTAATCCATTAAAACCCTGCAGGAAATGGAGAATGGAGCATTTAAATTTTCTCTCTCATTTTGTTTTAGCAGAATTAGAGGCCAGAGTCAATTTATGGGGTTAAGCATTATTTTTCAGAGGCATCAATATGACTAAGTATTGCTTGATTTTCTATGCAAGAAACAAAAGCATTTTATATGTAAGCATGTTTTGAATAAAAGTGTCTAGATTAACAGGAAACAGTTTCTCAGCCCACCTCCTAAATGTTCTTAATGTTTTTTTGCCTCTAATGTCTTCCACAAATCAATTGTATCACAGTCTAATTCATAAAATGTCCATAACAAAAAAGCTTCACAGCATGAAATGTAATTCATAAACAAGCATATTCTTATTGTGAAATTGACAAGGGACACTCAAGGATTTATATTCAGATGCTGTTGGTTTGAAAACCAATTTGAATAAAATGAAATAAAATGAAAACCTCATTGATCTAACTTCTACTGATGTGGAATTACCCAAACTGTTCACTTGAATCTTCTTAGAATCAAGTAACAGGAAGCCTGCAAAAGTCTTTAATCTGATATAGTGCTTAGTATAAGGACATTTAGTAAAAAAAGAATGGTTGTGAGGATTATAAAGATCATCTCTGTATCTCAACTGCTTTTTCTTTTATAGGGAATTTATCCTCTTCTCTAGCCACCAATAAAGATGGACCGATTTCCTTCTCTCCTAGTTCGCATGGTTAGCATTGTATTTGCATTAAGCATAGGATTAGATCCGGATCTAACCATTCTTAGAGTACAATCACTGGAATCAAATTGACTTGATTTTAAAAAAAATTTTTTTGATTTTAATGGGTGATTAACTTTGATTCAACTATAAGTATGATTAACTTTGGATCTAACTTTTTTTAGGCTCTAAATTTCTTTGGAATTTTGACCAGAATTGGTTTGTAAACACTGGACTCTAACTTAACTATGGTTATATTAGTGCAAATAATATAACCTATATTATATTTGTATAAATATAAATACTTTATCATGTTTCAGTTTTGCTCATAAGAAAAAGAAATGAATTTGGTAGATGTTCACTCTCATCTGTGCACATTGCTTTAGCATTTGGTCAGCCAATGAATTATTTTGCAGAGATATTTAAATTAATTCATGTAACATTAATAAAGACAGCTATAAATGGAAAGATAAAAGATTCAACACAGTTTTAAAATAATCTGATTTTTCTACCTCATATATCTTTGGAATAACACATATTTCACCAATATTATTTAAGAATGAGGAGAACAATATGAACTTCTGCTACTGTTAAGCAATTATAAATCAGAAATTATTACCATTCACTTAGTAGTAGATTTAAACCTACTTACTATCTTACTAACACTGATATATGTAACATGAGCTTCTTGAGAAGTGGCAAATGGAGAAACATGCTTATTTTAATATACATATATATATGTGTGTAAAAGTAAATCATATTGCTGGATTTATATTTAGCAAAGTCAAAAGATCTAAAGAATAGCAGTAAAGCAATAAATGCCAGCCCCACTAAAACATAAATACATGTAATACACTTACTTTTTGGTAATTTAATTTAATAGGTAATCTGATTTGTATGTAAATTTTATAACAATCATTTTGAATAAGGACATTCCTTATAATTTCATCAGTTTTCCTTCCCATGATGCATTAGAGCAGGGCTCTCCAACATTTGTGGCTTTGCGGACAGGTGGGGCAGAGGGGATGGTTCCGTGCAACCAGGGGGCGCTGCTCGCGCAAATGGAGCTGTGGTCACCCACCACTTGCATGATCTGGTTCCAAATGGGCTGTGGCCTGATACGGGGCCAAGGCCCAAGATTGGGGACCTCTGCATTAGAGGACCCCACATATAGCACACTTACATCAGTCTGTTACTAATGTTGTACAAATAACCTTATCAGTAAAGGTGATTGTAATCCTTTTAATTAATTTCATATCCAACTGCTTGCAAGGAATATAAATCCTTCCATTCCCCACCATCCAGTCAGAGCTGAAGAAGTTTCTTGGATGAAAAGTGAAACATCTTTAAAGAAAAACAAGAAAGTCCAATTGCCTCTAGAAAAAGCATCTTTGGGACAATAATTAGATAGTCTTACTGAAGACAGGAAATCTGTACAGATCACTTTTGTATTCAGAATGAATAAACAATGTCAATGCCATTTTTTTCTTTTAAGAAGCAATACAGGCTATTTAATCCAAATAGATTAGAGTTTAATCTTTTTCTTTTCTGCTGTTCTTATTTATTTATTTCCTTTCTCGCTTAGTTATTCAATTGAGACAGAAGCTGCTTGGGAAACAACTTATGGTAGAAAAGTGGCCAGCATAAACTGTTGGCTCAAGCATTAGTTTGCTGCTCAAAATTCTCCTCCTTCCCTCCAAATCAAATCAGTTTATTACAGCTCTAAGATCAGATACAATAAAATGTTTAATAGAAATGTTACATTCTTTTATATGTAGAAGAAACAGAAAAAATAAGTATAATAGGATCTAAAAATAATTAAGAGAATATATATTAAAAGAAAACTGAATAAGAATAGTATGTTGTTCCAAATTTAATTAATGGTGCTGTGTGCTGTACAAATGATAGAAAAAAAGCTGGATGATTTGGGAAGATATTCTTGAGTCCTTCTCTGGAGGAAGTCACATTATGGAGAAATCATACTCTCTGCCTGAAATTTTTTTCAAGATCTAGACTTCTTATATAGAGAGCAGCATGGTAGCGTATGGCTTACAGTTTTATTGAGCCATCGCTACATGGACACAATCAAAGATACATGGGAGAATCCTTAAAATGACTGCTGAGGGCAATGCATCCAGCCTGGCTAAAGTGAAAATGTTTCAAAATTTCAGAATCAAAATGGATGATAAATGGGATGCCTTTCTCATTCCTATCCACGAAATAGATATAATAACTACACTGTTGGCATACAGCAGGGTGGATAAAAATCGATGAAATAAATAAATAAATCGGATTTTTTTTATTTAAATCAGATTTTTTTTATCAAATGTATTTTAATAAAATGCTTTTGGAGTAAAAATTTATCTAAAGATAGTTTTCTATTTAAGATACATTAACAATTTAGTTTATTCAGCATGAAATGGAGCTTGGTTATGTAGCATGAGGCTCTATTTTCTGCAATATTTACATTTTTGGTAAACTCATTCAATGAATCCAAGCTCTGCAAGCTAAATAGGAAACCTTCATTTTATTTTCAAATAATAATAATATTAACGATTCTAACTACCAGCAAGAATGCATCCTTACATTTAAAGAGCGCCTGTAATTTCAGATCTATCATGGCAGCTCCTGTTAGCCGGCATCCACTCACCTGCTGCCTGCCACGTCCCTCATCTTGTGGTGTCCCCGCTGCATCACCAGTCGTCCCATTAAAGTGAATGGGATTGACAGTGAGTCAACAGCGGGTCAGAGGAGGAGCCACTGTGGGACAGAGTTGACAGTTGCTCTTTAAAAATTATGATCTAAATCGAGTTGATTTAAATCAAGTCTTTTTAATAGTGATTTAAATAATGATTTAAATCACTAGTAAAAAGACTTGATTTAAATCAAATCCACCCTGGCATACAGTAATAGTGTAATCACACAATTAGCTAAAACAGTTGGATATATGTAGGAAGCGTCCTGGCTGATCCCAAGAGCAGGGTCAAATACATCATCAGTTTGGAGTTACTATGTTCCTGTAAGAGATCTAAGTTCAGTCCCCTCATTGACTCTTATCTGGTGCCAATTTACCTCGACTGTTAATGTATTAGATTCTTATGTATAGGTTGCATGGAGTAAACTCATAATGCTTTTGAATTCTATCCTGGCTCATTTCCTGCACCTGACATTAGATAGATTAAAAAATAGTGAAGGTAATATGCAACCTTGTCATACACCTCTATTAGTTGGGATTCTTCTTTCCAGAAAATGAGAAACAGAACTAGAATCAGTTATTCTGAAACTGAATCTATTTCATTAATTTTAAAGGATTAGAGGATTTTAAATTGTATTAAAATAGGAGGAAATAAAGGAAAGGTATAACTCAGTTATATTAAATAATGCTACAAAAATATAGCCAGAATGCAAAGAGTATGACTGAATGATCAGATGATACCTATCAATATCCTTTTTGGAGCCCCAAAGTTGGCAAGACTAAATTTTTGTTCTCCTTTTGAGGAATTTTTAAAAATTTCTTTTGGGAAACTAGGAGGGTATTAAAGAGCACAGGGCAGCCAACCCAAAGCATTCATTTTGTCAGTTACCAAATGAATCTCTAAGCCCAAATTAATTCTGGGCTTATTCATTTGACCTTGATATGCTCCATAAAAGCTAGTGCAGCTGTCAAATACAGCAAAACTATACTGTATATTCCTGATCTTTGAATCAAGTCAAGTATCAGTGCCTTCAAGTACTTCTTGAAGGGGAAACACCCTTTTACGTAGAATTTAAGGGTAGTTCAAATGTACATTTTGGACTAATTTTTTCCCCTTCTGTTCAATTGTGTATGATTCTCAGAGCCTGGATAAGTCCCTGCAGTTCTCTTGGCAAGATTTTTTGGAAGTCGTTTGCCCGTTGCCTCCCTCTAGAGCTGAGAGAAAGTGGCTGGCCCAAGGTCACCCAGCTAGTTTTGTGCTTAAGTTGGGACTAGAGCTCCCCATCTCCCGATCTCTAGCCTGACACCTTATCCATTACACAACTAATTTTGAAGCTAAACATTCAATGTCAATTGCAGTGGCAATCCACATAAAAGCAGGTTAGCACAATTGCTTTTTTTTGGTTATTTCTGCCACCAGGAGTCATTAAAGATTTTTTTTAAAAAGCCACATGTCATTTGTTCAGTATCATGTGTAGGTATTATTTGCAGACCAAGTCCTCTGGCTTTCCACTAAGGTTTATTTACAACAGCAACAAAGCAAAGATACCAATGTTTACCCAGCACTAAATGAAATTAAGGAAACATAAAGTATATAAGTCTATGACCGAAGCAACATGGAAGTTCCCAAGGTATGCAGTGCAGACTATTTAACATCCCAACATTTCAAATCCACAAATTTATTTTCAGATATTCATTGCTGTCAAGCATTTAGGACAAGAAAATGTTGATATTTTGCTTCAGGGATCTTTTAATTTTAAGGCATTTTATTACAAGTGGCTGATAATAATAAATGCATATAAAATAAAAAATAAACAAACAGAAGGTCCATCCTCCTCCATGCTTTCTTTTGATTTCAGAATTATTATTGCATATTTGTTATAAAACAGTGTTTAACAAGCTCAATGCTATATGCAAAACAGCCTCTTTGAGGAGCAGCATGAAAAGCAGAGACCAGAAAAATAATGATATTTCTGGTAAAGGAACTATTCTGGTGGCAAGAAAGAGAATTTATAAAACTAAGATGAATTAGTCATATTAACAAGATATAGCAATCTAAGCTATAGCTGTTTAGGTATAGCTATCTAAAAATGCCATCTAAAAGAATGAGTGGAAATGATTAGCACAGAAAAATTGTTTTCTGTTTAGACATCCAATGATATAAGAAGATGCTCCATATTTCTTACAAGTATTCTCCACTATCGGAAGAGATGACC
The DNA here is from genome assembly GCA_032468235.1 of Pseudoxyrhopus heterurus. Classification (NCBI taxonomy): domain Eukaryota; kingdom Metazoa; phylum Chordata; class Lepidosauria; order Squamata; genus Pseudoxyrhopus; species Pseudoxyrhopus heterurus. The sequence continues at coordinate 22,630 of JANHJO010007381.1, read as the reverse complement.
TCGTTAAGGGTAAGATGACAGTAGGGTTGGTGGACAGGCTATGATTCTCATTGACCATTGAGCAACACTGTTTTTGCCACAGACTGCAGGAGAAGATTGAGCAGTCAAAAAAGATTCAGTTATTGATTGCAGACTAATACATTTCTTAAGAAAAATTTTGATTACTGGATCCATGGTTGAATTTAGTACAGTAGTATTGAAAATCAATACTGCAGACTTGATTTTCACTCCTAATGTTCCCATTTAATAGCATAATAAAAATTAAAAGACAGACAGCTAAATAATAACAATAATAACAAGCACCACTTGAACACTCTCAGCACTGACAAAATCACCAACAGTCAATCGCACAAAACAGCTTTACCTGGAACAGTTTACATAGTGCAACAATACCTTTAACATCATCAAACAACATCTGCGTATTGCAGGTTCTTAGGACAGACTGGATAGATAAAAATGTAAAATCCAATCTAAACATGTGCCTTACCATAACAGTAAGTGAAAAATTGTGTAGCAGCATGCTTACTAGCTTAAACATCAAAAAGCAACAAAAATAAATATGTTACCTTCTCCTGAACTAATCTGAGACTTACAATTCACCAAGCATTCATAAATTCATGCTCAATCTTCTGATGTTTCCTTTGAATTTTGTAATAAGGATATTTGTATAGTATCTTTTTTCATGCAGAATCAGTATCATTGCAATGTTACAGAACTGAATTGCAACAGAGAAACATCTTTTTAATTAAAAGCAATTACAATAGCAAGAGTAGTCAGAGTTAATTTATAATCTTACCTTGTTTTAGCACTCCTGTCAAGATACAGTTAGGGGCAGAGAGATTATCATATAACTAGAATGGAATTCCTGTTGCTAGTGACAACGGAAGAGACCCAATAATGATTTTTTTTTAAATCCCACAACTGCAATGTTCAAAATACAGGCAAAACCTATAACAATAGATTATTAGCATATATACAAATCAGAAGTCATTTCTGAAAAAAATAGAAAATGAGAAGCATCTCTTTTGTTTGAAGAGTTTTGAGCTATATTTCCCTCATTTCTTTAATGCTTTTTACAGAGTCAAAGTTGGAAGGGGCTGTTTACACTATCAAATCGATTTACCTGATCAGTTAATGAATCCAAATTAAAGCATCCTCAAAAGCAGTACTATGAGGAGAATTCTTTGGATCCCAGAGCAAATGTCTCAGAGCCCTCCCCTCCCACAATGGTGAAAGAATTCAGGAAGGTCAGCACTAAGCAGATGACTCCCAATCTCAAGGTGCTCACCACCCTGAATGACAAAAATGGTAAGAAAGGGGGCGTGCATAAGTGCACCAGCGTGCCTACCGTCCCTGTCCTACTGTTACCCCAATTACTTATATATAATTCTTGTTCATGTTCTATGTTTT
>JANHJO010007381.1:6867-18200 GCA_032468235.1 Pseudoxyrhopus heterurus | reverse complement strand
ATTCCAGGTTCCTATGGAGTATAAATCTTTACAGCATCGGACTGTCTTTTCACCACCAGTTCCATCCACAGCTGAGCATCCTTTTGGCTTTGGCCCAGTAGCTTCACTAATTGTGGCACTACTAGTACTAGCCCTCTGCTCTTCTCCAGTAGTATATTGGACACCTTCCGACCTGAGGGACTCATCTTCTGGCATCATATCTTTTTGTCTTTTGGTACTGTCCATGGAGTTTTCATGGCAAAAATACTGGAGTGGCTTGCCATTTCCTTCTCCAGTATTATATTTGCAAATGTACAGTATATGCTGCCTATTTCCAAGTGTTTCTTGGTGGCTTACAAATGTAAACCTTAAAAATCAGCACATAATAAACACCTCAACCTGCAAAGGCCAGAAACCTGTACCTCCTCCTGGGTTAGTAAACTGATAAGTCTGTGCTGAAGATATTCCTGATGTGACTTGCAAAAAATATTCCCTTGAAGACCTGAAAGTGAGAGAGTAGGCAGGCACTCATACAAGTAATTGGGCCTTAGTTAGGTTTTCATTTACCAAAGTGAACACCCTGATTTGACCTCAAAAAACAAACAGTAACCAGCATATTTCATCATACTTCCATTCTCTATCTGTACTGTCACATTCCATTTCTGGGTGTTCTATGAAAAATAAACCAGCCATAAGGTTATCAGGGCATGTGTCAACAACACCAGTTCTCTCTTTTACAGGGAGAAGCCAGCATTATCAGCCAAAGTAAAAATAATAAATGACTTTACCACAGATGTCAAGTGGCTCTCTCTGATGGCCCTGCCAGATTCAGAAGACTGCAAACCTGACTGCAAACTGTCACTTCAAAAAAAATCAAATCCCTTGGGTTATTTTCTCAACTACTAAGAGTCAGTTTCACACTTAGTAGTTGATTAATTACTGCTGCGTAAAAATAGGAAAGTTGTGTTGCAGAAGGCTGAAAAAAATAATTGAGCTAAATCACTGAGTAATCAGTTACTAAATAATTTATTCATATAACACATAGCCTCACTTTTTGCTGCTATAAAAGTATCAACTGATAGGGGTACCAGAAAGTATATCAAAGGAAGAATATATTCTGGTTAGAGATTAAACGCTACCACATATCCTACAATGAAGAATGGAGTATTCAAATTTCTAAGTACTGTATAGAAAGCATTAAAAATTACTGTATAGTATCAGGAAGGGAGATTATTGTCAGAATATTAGAGTAGGCAAATGTCTGAATTGAAGTTCCAACAATTTTCCCAAGAGATAATGAAAAGAAGTTTAATTGGATATGGAGAGGGGAAATGAAACTATATTTGTATTATTTTGTATAAGGTAAAGATTGAAGACAGACTGGAAGAAGGAGATTTAAATTAGGTGCAAAAATCGTAAACTAATTAGTAGCATGAATGGTATAATGATTAAATGAATAAATGAGTATCAAAGATATCAAAAACACAATTAAGAAGTTCAAAAAATATAATTATCGACAGATAAGTGCAGTTTATTGTGGGACTGAATGTAAATTAAAAGATTTTGCTATGACTAATTATTTTTCACTATGAAGCTGCAGCTGTTGCAACGGTTCACATAGTAAATTAAAACAGATTTCTGGGATATAAGCGTGTTGGGCAGATTGATGAGCAGAGGCTCTAACATATTTTTGGTCTCTAGTCCAATATCAATGAAGATTATAAAAATATGACTGTAGTGACATATCTCAATGTGATTAGTTTTTTCATTCTGAATTAGAGTGTTACGCTTAAAACCTGCACTGGAGCGAAGAGATACTGATCCCAGGACAGAGTATATAACATTGTCTTGAATTATTACAACCCTGTTTCTCCGACAATACGACCCAACTCAAAAATAAGCCCAAGCCTAATTTTTTTTGCGGGGGCTAATATACGCCCTACCCCAAAGCCCTAGTGAAGGGGTGGGCGTGGCCAGCACAGGAGGCAGGCCTTCCTGCACCTCAAGGAGGCGATCCTCCTGCACCTCAAAAAAAATAAGATCTCCCCGAAACTAAGGCCAAGCGCTTATTTTGGGAATCAAAAGAAAACAAGACTCTGCCATATTTTCTAAGAAACGCGGAAATACCACTCAGCTGAAGAAGCTTCTTGGATGAGAAGAGAAACATCTTCAAAGAAAAACCAGAACATCTAGTTGCCTCTTGAAAAAATGCACCCTTAGGACAACCAGGACCTGGATGACTAAGTATGTCCATAGACATAAACACTCTGAACTTGTTGATACATTTTAGAATATTGCCTTACTCTTTCAGCTTTGCAGTGCATTCAGCAAACACTGAGTTAATACTGTGAATATATGCAGAGGCAGCAGTGTAAAATGAAATATTCTTATGGTCAAGGGAAATTCACAACATGCATACTGATTATTTTTTAGACTGATTGAACAATGATGGAGAGGGTTTAAAATCTGATCTTTTGAAAACAGTTCTTTCCTTAGGCACAATATCGATTTAAAAATGTTTAAAGGGAGTCTTTTTGCAAAAACTGGAAAGAATATGGAAAATCTTCTCACTTCCTTTACTTGAATGTTCATGCATAAAATTAAGAAAGCACTAAAATGTGGGATATCAGCCTTCAATAATACCTATGTGCATGTGTTAGTGAAGGAAAAATTACAAAAATGAATATGTGCTTGGAATAAAATCAAGCAATATTTTTCTTGCCAACACCAGTTGCTTGATGTCCTGCAGAGCATTTTACACAGCTATCTGGATTACAGATTTACACTTCTATAAATGCCTCTCAGACAACTTTTCTATCTTATGAATAAATAATAAGGAGCCCTGAAAGCATTGATTCAAGAGAGAGAAAAATCAATATATGTCTGGCATGTGATAGACTTTCATTCAACTGAGGTCTGCCTAAAATTTATAGACCAATTTTAATGACAAAACATGAAAAAGGTGGCATTTTCAAACAGAAGCTTTAACAGCCTGCTGCTACTGCATTCTATATTCTGTCTGCAAAAATAATTATTTCCAAAGTGAATTGGTATGCTGTTTGCATAATAGTCTGAATAAAATGATGGACAGATTTCTGCTACCTAGCAAAAAGTGATAATAATTGTAAATTATTTTGACTCTTGAATTTGTTTCACTGAATCTCTTTGTAGTAGGTTCTCTGTCATTATAAAGGCTTCACTAAAAAACGAAATCTATCGGGAATTTTGTAAAGTTCTTATATTTTTAATGAGCATGAGCTAGCTGATTTTTCAACAAAGAGGATCAGAATACCAATAGATAAAATGTGCAAAATACCATTTTTCATTTTGTAAACAAACAATGTGTCCTACAATTTATTCAAAAAGGAAAAAAGTAGCCTTCAGGTATTTCAGAGAGAAGATGGCACACACCTGTTACTTCATAACCAAGGCAGAGAAACCACAAGGACCTGGATACCAGAAAAATACTAAGAGCAACTATTTAACAAGTCAATAAATAATGAATAATCTCCAGCTAGACCAGTGTTTTCCAATCTTGGCAAATTTAAATTATGTAGACTTCAACTCCCAGAATTACCCAGTTAGCATGGGGAATGGTTGGCTGGGGAATTGCAGGTATTGAAATCCACATATCTTAAAATTGACAACGTTGGAAAATACTAAGCAAGACACAGACTACTTCAACTTGTTACTTGGATCATGTGAGAAATGAAAGTAAATAGTGGGATGAAAGTGAATAGTTACAGATGAAGAATCTTCTCAACCATCATCCTTATATTTCCAGGCTTTTATGTCCAGCATTAATTAGACCTAGAAATAACTTGGGAAGCATGTGCTTGTTTTGAAAATGTTATATTGTATACTGTTATACTTTCTGAATAGCCAACATGCTTGCCATTTGGGATCAATGGAAATCCCAAACATGTAAAATAATTCTCCCTCTCATGATGCCCTCAAATTCTCCTCAGAATTCCACTCAGATTCTCCAATGAGTATTGCAAGACTTCCTGGTATAATTTAACATTTTTTGAACCTGATAAAATTCATTTTGCCTATCTGGAGATTGTCATCATTCTACAGTATCTAAGGGTATAACTTGGTACAGTCTTTTCCTCAAACATATTATTTTTCTGGTTGTTACCGATAATAATTTTGCTTAATGGATAGTTTTTGTATTCTTGTAACCTTTTTATCTTAATGTGGTCTTAATGTGTTCCTTCTACATATATTTTCTCAGATCCCTTGCAAAATCAGAAATACGTACTTCTTTGATCGTTAAAAATGTATTTTTGAATGTAATATGCATACAATCTGATGTAATAATTAGAAGATGAAAGTTTTGTTTTCCAAACAACACATACAAAATTCAAAACTTAACAAATGCTGACTGAATCCCAATGGAATGCATATTTCCCCATCCAAAAATGTGCAGAAAACAGCAACTGATATTCTGCTATGTGATATAAAGCTGAAGTAGAGATGGCATAAAAGATTGGAAAGCTTTTCTATTATTAAATCAGCTTTACAGATGTGATAGTGATGGCTTAGGGAAATGAGTCCAGATAAATACTAAATTACGACTTACTTCAAAGAAAATGGCAGAATTGTGATGTCACTGCAGAATAGAGAAAAAAACAAGCATGGTGTTTGACTACATGTAGAAAAGTATAATTTGCAAACTGCAAATGCCATGTAGTTTATTCTACAAGATGTAGTTTATTCTATATTGGCAAGATACCACCCTAAACCTTGTGTCAAATTTTGACCACCACAACGAATCAGGCAAACAATAACAGGTTCAGAGAAAAAACAGAATGGTCATGAGATTTGTGAAAGGACAAATTGCTCTAAAACAGAAAAATGTTATTTGGGCCTATCTAGATAAATTTCTTTTTTCTGCAGTGGTTCAACTGTCAGCTGTCTTGCTTGGGCTCATAGGGACTTACAGAAAAAAGGTGTTTAAAACTCCTTAGAATCCCTTGCCACTGGTTTCAAAGGAAAGCACGGTAAGAGGCTACAACAACTTGTGGAAGTGGGAGATGCCTTCTAGGTGTGTCAGGAATGACAGCAACAGGATGAGGGATGGATCAGAGGAGGCAATGGATGAAGGCCCAAAGCTAGACAATCCATAGTCCAGAAAAAGAAACAGGAAGTACCTTCAAGCAGTTGAAGTCAAAGAAGAACCTATAGAAAAGAGCCAGGCAAAAGCCAGGAACTCTAGATGGTTGCAAAAATGAACTATACTTGAACGACTGGACAGTTGTTCCAGGTATAGTTATGTTATGAAGAAAAGCTGTTAGTATTTCTCAGTCTGTAGGTAGAGTATCATGGGAGGAGAAGGAAGAAGCTAGCAGCTGTGTATTACAGTATAGTAGTAAAAAATTATGGCATTTAAGTTCTAAGTATTAAGTACTAGAATATGCTTGTACACTTATGTACACACATGTATAAATACTTATACACATAAAGTCCTATACAGTAAATATATTTTATATATAAATATATACTATATTTATATAGTAACAAACAGCATTGTCTTCACTTGCTAGCTGTGTGTGTATATCTGGCTTTCTCCGTATCCATTCTAATGTTCCAGCAGACTTTTAAATCCTATGAAAAGATAATTCTTTCAATTGTGAGAAATGAAAAATGACCACGATATGATAATCCCTGTTCATATACTTAAAAGGATATCTTACAGAATACTAAAACCTGTTCTTTATCTTTCAGAGTGCAGGCATTGAAAAGGGGATTTAAAGTTACAGACAGACAGATTCCAGTTGAATGAAAAAAAAACCTTCACAAACCCCACACACATACCCATTCTTAAAATAAAGAGCCCTTTAACAGTAGAAGAAATTACTTTCACAGGAATTAGACAGCTTAAACAGGTTTGGACCAAGGGGCCTTAATGTTATCTTTCAAGTTATGGTTCTATAGTTTTATGCTGAGAATAAATGTTTCATTAATAGAAATACATAGTTTTAAAGAATGAATTTATTTATTACTTACCTCATTGCTAGACTAAATGATGAAAACATCTTTAATGACAGGAGAAGAAGGTCCTATAGGCAAATTTCAGATTTTGGCTTCTAAAGATCATCTTCCTAACAGACTAGAACTAGAGGTAACACACAATCTTCTTATTAATATTGATAATAAATGAAAATAAGTACTTTTCCATTCTGATCATTCACATTGATTTCCAAATGGACTATTAAGAAACAACAAGCCAAGATATATTACAACAGAAGGAACCATGGGCTGCCACCTGGGACTCATTAATCAGTTGCACTGAAAAAGAAATGCAGAACTATGGGTTACTTAAAGATTAAGAAATGTCTTTGTGGTTTGAGTGTTAAAAGTGAAAACCACAAATGGATTCAGTGTTTGGCTAGGGAGCAAAAATTCATTAAGCACCAATGAACAATTAAACAAAATGTTGCCCTGGACCCCAAACTACAAAATATTGAGCAAATTGACATTTCTATTAATTCACTAATTCTCCATTCCCTTACTTAACATCCATCCAGGTCTTGATCTTTTAGAAACTGTTTTCAATGGCCTGAAGATAATTGAAAAAAGCTACAGTGCTATTTTGAACATACTTCCTACTGGACAGGTTCAGACATTGACAAATGTTTGGACATCCTCAGCAAGCATCCAAGAGGAACACCAGTTCTCTGTCACATAAACAATGGCAGATTCCTCCAGACTTTTATCTTGTGGTAAATATAAAAGGCTTTTCTTCCTTTCAAAGGGAAAAGAAAAAAACTGGGATCTGAGGCTGGGGAAGTGACTGAGAGCTGTCTGCTTCCTCAAAAGCTTCACAATTAATTTATTAGATCCACAGAAGGTAGAATTCTTCTTCTACCTCACAATTGAGATAAAAGAAACGTAACAGCTACCTCTGGAAAAGATAAGAAAATGTTTAGCCCAAATTTCTGTATTCATTTATTATTTCTCTATGTAGTGTACAAACCTCATTGTTTCATTATCTTTATGTATCTACACAAATTAGGAATCTATTTATGTATTGGATTTGGACACATCACAATTTTTAAATCTCTTAGTGGTTTTCAGTACAGCAATGAAAGAAACAATACAGTAAAATGTACTTGGTACAATTAAACCAATAGTTAAATATAAAAGAAAATAAACTCATATACATGAAGCAAAAAAAAAAGTACCTCCACCACCAAATTCTTTCTGAAATAGTTCAATTTTTAACAAGTCATGGAAGGCTACCAAATCGAGGGCTATCAATTTTCCACAGAAGGCTATTCCAAACACAGGTACTTTACTCAACTTGAAAAATTGGGGCCACTTATAGTTCCTCCTGGAATGCATGAACTGCACAGGTAAAGCCAGTCGGAGTAGATGGCCTATAGATCTATGACAAACCATATAGGACTTCACAGACTAAAACCAGCACTTGAATTCCACTTGGAAGCCTAGGAAACAAAAATAACGAGCCCAGAGCATCACCAATAGATGAACTGAAACCTCTAGTTACATGTCTTATAGATAGTCAGGAAGTAGCATTATAGAACATTTCATTTTTTTCAATGTTTACTTTTGATTATCAAAAAGGCAGTTTAGGTTTTATGAGAACTTTATTGCTCTCAAATACCAGGGGAGGGCACCTCGGAAAGGTATCCAAGGTGAGGTATGCATTATTTCACCCCAGGTAGGCATTGAGGAGACAAGATATACATTTTGCCCTGTAAATCTTTCAGAGATTGGAGATCAGGGCTGATGAGAAGTGGAACTGAAAATGCAGATGATCTGCAGTATCAGGACATATCAGGAGAACTGGTCATTATCATAATTCCAATAATAGAGAATTGTTTTGTGGGATTTTTTCTTCAAATGCTATAATCATAAATGACTTGAGATGGGGAGGGAATGGAAATTACTATTCCATTTCAAGTAGGAAAATATCTACACTGCACACTGCTTTTGATTAAAACTGGTTAGGGTTTCTGAATTAATTTATACTGTTTGTAGATATTTGTGTGCAAACAGTCACTTGCAAAGGTTATGTAAGTAATAACACACATTTTCTAGAAGATCATAAATATCCTTGGTAATAAGTTTTAGGTTTCAGCGGCCAGCTGTGAAGGGAAGGGAGGATAGGTTAATATAGCACACAAAGGAAAATTAAGCCATAAGTTAAAATGTTCCACTAAAAGTTAAATGTAATGTTGTTACTGAGTTTAATTGCTCAGAACTGGTGCCTCCATCAATCGTAACTGTCTTCATACAAGCCTGGAATAAACTCAAACTGACCTCTAGAGAAAGCAAACTGCAGTTATACAAATAATGATCTCTCAGCCCCTATAAATTGTTCTGAAGTGATCTATCATATTAAAAGCTCTTCTCTCCTGGTCAGAGGCAAGAAAGTTCTCACAAATCTTGGCATATGAATTGAGAGTAATAGAGGTGGTGAGAGGTGAAAAAGAAGTAGTAGTGCAATATTCTTCTACCACTTTTAAAACAAAAATCAAAAGAGTGTAATATGCTACATCCCAAATAAAGTGTTCTTAAGTTCTGTTCATTTTCTTAGAAAAGATTTATGATAAATTTTCTGCTGGGAAAGTGGGGCTCAACATTCCCCCACATATTTTGAGGTGGGGGATTCATAATTTATATTATTACAATTCATACATTTGTAGCTTTGATCTTGAAGTGTTAAAAAAAAACATACCACTGTACAGAGCTCGGTAATAAATTCAAGTAGTCTTTCATGGCTTTTTGTTAAAAACTATAATAAAATATTAAAAATATAGCCATTTTTATAATAGCTCTTTTCAAATGAAGAAACTCCAACATGCTATAGAAATTTCCCTTATTAGATTTACTTCGATGAACCAAGGGTTAAGAGTAAGAATCAGAAACTTTTCCCAGTTGGTTTTTTATATTTTTATGTAATTCACATAATGTCCGAGCATCTAAAAATGAACATTAAGCATATTTTTAAAAATACAGTTTCATGAGATCTTGTGTGAGAATCAAAGTTTCAAGTTAGATAAATACATGAGATTTGGGGCATATTTAAGTTTAAAAGTATTAAATTTGAAGGAAATCATTTTGAGGTTAAGGACTTGTAGGAGAGATACTATGAACTGAAATTGAGTCTGCAAAATGAGCTGACAACTGCAAGAAAGGCCAAGCAACCAGTGAACAGACCAGTGCTTTGAAAACTTTCTGTATAAAAAGAGCACAGGAGATCACCCACATGTGCTCTGGACAGCTACTGCTTGTGAGGAGACTGCAGGGTTTTAATTTTCTACAGATCTGAGTGTTGGAAGATGACAGGATCAGCCATCTTCCTCCGGGAGTGGGGCGGCATAGAAATATCAACAATAAAATAAATAAATAAATAAATCTTGCTGCAACCATTTTAAAGGATGCTAAATCAATAAATGTCACTTTCTAATCACTTTCAGAAATTGCCTATTAATCATCTTAAAGCTATTAGAAATTATAGGAATGACAAGTTTAAAAAAATCTTCATTGAGTAAGTTTAACTTCAGCTCTGAACAAAAGTTCTATAAAAATTATAAGCTCAAGAAGTTAAAGAATTTGAAATAAACAGCAAGAAGCTATCTAAGAAAGTTGATGTAAGAAAGTTATAAATGGATTAAGGACCCAGTTAAATTTGGAATATTGACATTTGCTATAAGATTTTGGAATTCACTACACAAAATAAAAAGCTTCTCAAGGGAAACAGACTTATTTTGACTCTCCTGGCTATTATAGGGTATGACAAGGATAAGTGATGATTTTAGAAATTGCACATCAGATTAAATATTCTAAGCAGCAGAAAAAATAATAATACAAGCCAGTTGTTGATGTCAGTTAATACTAGGATTTACAAAATTATCCAGAACATTATTACATCAGAAATATTTGAAGAATGAAGTCAGAAATTAGTAACTACAATATTAACATTGTCAGGAACAATGTCTACTTCTATGGATAGACTAAGTCTAAATGGTGTTAATGAAGGAATAACAGATCTGGAACAAATTTTATCTAATGAGGCAGAGAAAATACCAAAAGCGGAACTACAAATTACTTTTATCTGTAGTTTTAAGTTCTTTATAAGCACTTTGACAGTCTTCACTTTTTTCCTTATTTCTTTAATGTTATCTTCATATTCTATTAACAATCTTCATTAAATATGTAGCCCACTTCTTCTGCTTATTTTGAAAGCAAAATAATTGGTTATAAATCTATAATAAACAAAAAAGTGTGCAAGTTAATAGACTATGCGGAAGTCTACTATTTCAGCAATGTCACCCATCACTCCAAGAAGACTGTGAACTATAATTACTCTAGTCTTCTTACTTGCAAAGGCATGTCATTATTCTGCCCCATTATGTTTTTTTTCTGCTGAAAAACAGACGACATAGGATGTAGAACTCCTTTTGGAATTACAAAAAAACCATCTGTCTAATGTTGCTTAAATAAAGCTTGACCATGTAATTAATAAATGTTTAGATTTCCCCCCATCTTTATACAATGCGAAGACACTGGAGGCATAATACTTTTTTTTTTAGACATAATACAGTTACTATAATACTTTCAGACTATTTCAAGGAATATGTTGAACAAAATTAACATAATTACATATTTTCATAATGGAAGAAAATAACAGTATTACACTTGCATTCAGTTTCATCAGAAGCCCAGAGATGGTGTCTAGATGATCTAACACAGAAATGCAGTAATGGCAAACAATAAAAGAAGGGTTGCAGAAAGTGTTCAAAGCTACATTAGGCAAACATCATTGTAAACAATTTAAATTGGGCCATGTGGCTACTGAAGCAATGCTGTGTCTTATTTTTTTGAGCCATAGTGAGATTGTGGTTAAGATGTTGAGCTAGTACTGGGGAGCTCTGGTTCAAGTCTGCCTTTAGTGATTAAACAAAATTCAGTGCAAGTCATTTACTGAAAGCTTGAAACTGAAATAGAGGAAAGGCAGAAAGGAAAGATATTCATGTTATAAACTATTGTCGTCCCCCCCCCAATTATGCCTAAAATGGTTACTTATGCATTATTTCTCATTTATAGAAATTCTAATCCAGAATCTATTTCAGTTCTCTCTCTCCCTTCCTCCCTCCCATTATTCCATTGCTTTGCTAAGGAAAGTGTGGGAGAAGGTTTTAAGAGGGAAAGTAGTAGATGTAGTTTTAAGAATTCTTATCCACATTCCTTTTGTGGATAAGGACCTTGGTGGCACAGCAGTTAGAGAGCTTGTAATTAGCACCAGCTGCCTGCAATTTAGCAAATTCAAATCCCACCAGGCTCAAGGTCAACTCAGCCTTCCATCCTTACGAGGTAGG
>JANHJO010007375.1:30506-44306 GCA_032468235.1 Pseudoxyrhopus heterurus | reverse complement strand
GATCAGCCAAACTGCTGATCTGCAGTACTGTTATCTTACCACTTGAGCCACACAAGTGTACAAGAAGAAACAAAATATGAAGAGGAAGGCCTTACCTACTACTGCATCTCTTCGAAGCAGATGAATAATTGATTTTTCCGTGGCTCACTGATACATCCCATTTTTCGCCTGAGATTATTTTAAAAAATCTGACAGCAATAAGTCATTTTTGGATAATAAGCTATGTGTGGAGTTAAGAATTGTATTGTGTGATGAAATTATTATTAAAAAAAAAAACCACAACGAAGTCTGCAAACTAGGGAAAACATGCCACTGGTAGTTTATTCCTTGTCAAAAAGGAAAATGTGTCAGATTCCACAAAGATTGTGCAGGAGGGCTCCACTAAGATAGAGTAGTATCTAATGGTGATTATGTTATATAGAGGTTAAGCTCAGATATTTGTGATTGTTGTGAAAGTGGCTTATTGAAGGCCACCATGAGGTGGCTTAAGACATGGTCTACTTCTCCAATGAAGGCATGGATCCAAAATGGAGGCTCTTTATTGTTTCGTAAAGATCATTGAAATCCCTCAGAATTTCCTCCCCATCGTTGTCTCACCTCCAACTTAGCTTTAACACTGAATCCTGTAAATCAACCTCGACGTATCACAGCAGAAACACATCCATGTTTACTGGAAAACAAACCACAGTGAGTCAGTGCAACAGTAGACAAACAAGGGGAAACCTTTTCCATTAAGCATTACATCGATTAGATAAATGTTTATCTTTGACGATTTCCCTTAAGTAGATTTAGAGATGGTCTTGGAGTAGAAATCCTAGTGCTGAACAGGCCAAGATAAGTACCGCCCGCTCTTTTCATCTTATCAAGCAGAGATTAGAATTCTGAAGTTCATTATTAGCCTTTTTTTTGAGTTTACTTCCAAAGAGCACTGAAGGAGATACAGTCACTTTTTGTCTTCTGTATTAAAAACATCTGTCGGATCTGGACAATCGGTCGGGGGGGGGGGGGTGCTTTTGTTATTTCTGCTAGATCATGTGAGCCTGAAAAGCACATACCACAGTTCAAAAGAAGGAGAACTGCCCTTCCCTCCTGTTCTCCTAACCTTGGGCTGATCAATAATAGATCCCGCAACACAAAGCCTGCATTCTTTTATTCTCAAATCAGAGCAGCTGTTGCAGCAACAGCACAGCTTATTCCAAACCTATTCGCTTTGGAAGGACATAATCCAGTTTGGAAATACTAGGGCTTCTGACTTTCTCTCACACTAATTAAGAGGCAAGATACAGGGTGGAACTTTTGCTAATTTCATGTCCCATGTTTTATTCTCTGGCCTAGTTTTCATAATAAAAGTAGATGATATTGTTAAGTGATAACTTGAACAGCACCATTACAGATGGTTAATTCCTCTTTTATTAAATGTTTCCATACCTCAATGTGCTTCTTCCATACTAGATACGCAGGGCTTCCAGTCCCTGAATTTTTTTTACAGCTTGAAGTTGTCGCATGATCGTCTTTCCTGCTGCAGATTTAAAAAATTTTTTAAGAAGGTGCACAGATCATCATAAGCAAGTAGATGCTGGTGAACAGGATTGTATAAAGTTTGTATCCTGTCCCCTTATGCCATTAAAAAGAGAAATAAAACATACTGTTAGCACAGTCTTGCCCTGTCCACATTTTCAGTACACCTGTCTTCTTGCTTGCCAGCAAAACACAACAGAGTAACAGCGAGGAGGAAAAGCATCCTGGGTTCCTCTCCACCATTTTTTCTGCTCTTAAAAACCCACTGGAGCCATCAGGTTGAAATGAGGAGCTTTTCCTGATAATTGCAACCTTAATTTTCTGTTGCAGCAATGTTAGAGTGGGAGAAAAAGAAGTTGTCTACTTGTGCCACTCTAAGATGCTTCTAGGCACATATTGGGATGTCCTGTGTGGGGGAGAGCAGAGAGAAAAAGTAATGGCTGCCTTAATCCAGGAGCTGGACAATGTAGTGAGGTAAGAACAGGCTGCCCAGAGCTTTCCACAGGCACAGTTTAGCAGGGGTCTTCAAACTTGACCGCTTTAAGACTTGTGGACTTCAACTCCCAGAATTCTTCCTCCAGTCATCTTAGCTCGGGAATTCTTGAAGTCCACAAGTCTTAAACTTGCCAAGTTTGAAGACCCTTGGTTTAAAGGGAAAACCAGAAATAAATTGACTTAAATCACAAACCCTTCTACGGTATGTTGTGCCCCAAAACAAGTGTGGAATTAATTCTGGACTGGTACAGTGTCATAGGCAGTGGAATGAGGAAGAGGGAAGAGAAAACAGGGACTTGAGAGTGATTCTTGTCTAACCTTCTCCTCGACATGCTGTCTTTCTGTGGTTGAGTTAATGTATCCTACTAAATTATAATGCAATGCATTGGTTTGGGCTTAGAGAATTAGCCCAATGTACAAACCCAGCCCATATGTCGAAATCTTTATCTGTGGGAAACGTGTCATCATGTAAGCCCTTACCTTTCAGATAACAGAACTCGCATTATCTACTGTTTTGAGAACATTATGGAGAACATGTTCCATGCATAATGCCTAAAGGAAAAGAAGCATGTTAAAACATGTGCTTCTTATAACCCCAAGAGTGACATGGGAATTACTCTAGATAAACTTGGAACCTTGCTCCAATAAAGGAGAGCTAGTTCTAGAGGATGATCCATTACAAGCTCTATTCAATGAAAAGCGACTGGAAAAGAGCACGGTATCCTTGTAGTTCTTGCTCATGACAATGGGATGATCATTTGGTTCATACATAAGGTAGTTGCTCTGATTTTGTTTTAGTGTGTTGAATAAAGCTGGCCACGGTGGATGTGAATCAGGAATAACTTTGGATGTTTGATGAATACATGTAGTTGTGAATTATGCAATGAACGGTGGTTAAATCATGACTCAGTGCTGTGAGAATCCAGACTATGAATCTTGCAGAACAGCCCTCATACTTTGTAGGCACCAACTGTCTTGATCTTTGTAGGCACCAACTGTCTTGATCTTTGTAGGCACCAACTGTCTTGATCTTTGACTGAGATTAGCTAGAAAGGCTAGAATGTTATTGCCTTAATCCTTATGTATCTTAGAATGGAATAGAATAACAGAGTTGGAAGGGACCTTGGAGGTCTTCTAGTCCAGCCCCGTTTAGGCAGGAAACTCTATAGCATTTCAGACAAATGGTTATCCAATCTCTCCTTAAAAACTTCCAGTGTTGGAGCATTTACAACTTCTGGAGGCAAGTTGTTCCACCAATTAATTGTTCCAATTGTCAGGAAATTTCTCCTTAGTTCTAAGTTGCTTCTCTCCTTGATTAGTTTCCATCCATTTCTTCTTGTCCTGGATTCAGGTGCTTTGGAGAATAGCTTGACTCCCTCTTCTTTGTGGCAGCCCAAGATATTGGAACACTGCTATCATGTCACCCTTAGTCCTTCTTTTCATCAAACTAGACATACCCAATTCCAGCAACCGTTCTTTATATGTTTTAGCCTCTAGTCCCCTAATCATCTTTGTTGCTCTTCTCTGCACTCTTTCTAGAGCCTCAACATCTTTTTTTACATCGTGGCGACCAAAACTGGGTGCAGTATTCCAAATCTTGGTAGATTCAACAAGCTTAGTAAAGTCAACTTATTAGCATCAGTACATACCAGAGGCATTGTGTGTTTATGTGTGTGAGAGAGAGAGGGAGAGGGGAGAAAGAAGGGGGGAGAGGGAGAGGCTTGAAGCCTTGCCACTTAGTGTGTCAGCATCAATAAAATGGCTCAGGGCTTAAACCATGAAATCATAGCCACCATCTTGACTTTCTTGATGGAGAACACTGTGTGGACATCTCTGCACAGGCCAGCATTAAAGGATGATCAACCTTGACCAAGGTTGCCATTTTAAGAGAGATTCAATTGATGCAGCATGTTTCCAAATGAAGATGCAAATACCATGGGAAGTTCCCTCTACCGATTTTTTCTCTAATTTTCCCCCAGAGGTGGTATTCAGCCAGTTCCGACAGGTTCGGGAGAACCGGTAGCAATAATTTTGATTGGATCAGAGAACCAGCAAATACCACTTCTGATTGGCCAATTGCATAGCCACACCCACCAAGCCACGCCCACAGAACTGGTAGTAAAAAATGTTTGAATCCTACCACTGTTTTCCCCTAATATTTTCCCATCTATTATGAGTGTGATAAACAGAACAATAATTAGGTATATGAGTATGATAACAATAACAACAATAATTTGACATATTTTCATGAGTACAATCATCTGAGAGGTAGATGTAAATTTGACCAATCAATCAATCATAGACAACAGTGAAAAAATGTGTTCATCATGGCTTTGTTCTTGCTGTCTAGCTCTCCTTTCACTTAATATTGTCTTTAAGATGTTCTTGCCCCCCTGCCATCTTTAATTATAAAGTTGTTAAATCCCATTTTTGCTTTCTTAACCAGGAATTTTTCACAGTGAAAAATGGGTATGCCCAGACACAGGGGCATAATTTAATGAGAACAGAACAAAGGCTGGAGCTGCATGTTGGAGATCAGGACTAATGCAGTAGAATAGAGGGGGACTGAACTAAAGAAAATGCAAGGCATTAAAAGATGATTAGAGGGTACAAAGCAAAGCAAAAACTCTTGAGCAACAGTGCAAGAAATGAACAAGTAGCAGAATGAGAGGGTGCCAATAAAGGAGCCTACCAAAATTCAAGGTTGCTTTTTTTTTTTAAAGATTGTAAATTCAACCTGCTGAAAGGTTGGCTACATATTGAATGAGTTCTCTTTAATTTCTGCAATGAGATGAATAAGGAAAAGCGGCTATCTTAACTATTCAGCGATATTCATTCACGTGCACACACGGTGTAGCCTGTTATTTACTCTGCTGTTTGCTTTTCTCCACTTTTGGGACAAGTAAATGTTTAGATACAACTTTAAAATGAAGTGCATTCTACACAAACAAAAGAAAATGCAGTTGTTACTGAATAGTAGTTATTACTACTTTCTATAGCAGTTTTCTGGAACCTGGTGCTGTCCGGAATTCTCAATGAATATGGCCTTTAGCTAGAAATTCTGGGAGTTGCGCTCCTAACTCATTTACATCAGCTGCTGGATTTGGGTGGTCTCTCTCTAGAAAATGCAAGTCGCTAGTCACCTTTAAAAAGAATGTCCAACAGGACTTTGTGGCTTTTCCATTGTGATACCATGTTTTGTAGTGGTCCTTGCTTTTCTCATATTTGCAATATGGAGCTGAGTAAGAATGGCATGGAAGTACTGAATCACCTGTAGAATCAGAGTAGCAACTAGCACTTAGACTTATATACCACTTCACAGTGCTTTACAGCCCTCTCTAAGCGGTTTACAGAGTCAGCATATTGCCTCCAACCATTTTGGGCCCTCATTTTACCCACCTCGGAAGGATGGAAGGCTGAGTCAACCTTGAGCCTGGTGAGATTTGAACTGCCAAATCTGCAGGCAGCTGGCAGTCAGCAGAAGTAGCCTGTAGTACTGCACTCTAACCACTGAGCCACCAAGGGTCATAACCACCTGATTCACACTCAGTGAAGAAGGGATAAGCATATGGGCATGATTTTCATTTGAAGGTGTGCATTCCTCAGACTTATTCATAGCACATCAACCCATCATGGCTAATGAAGAAGAATGCAAAATGGCGGAACAAGATGCCTCAAAGCAAATGCTCAACTACCCAGAGAGTCTGTTTCAGGACCAGAAACAAACATTTATCGGCACTCCTTTGTATTTTAGCTTGTCCCAATTGTTACTGATTTATACAGACTCATACAGGGATTAGGATAGAGAAGGGATATTTTATTGTTTGATTCTGAGAGTTTGAGTCCCTACTGATCTCCTCTCAGTCCATTGTGAAATTGTATGTCCTTGTGATTTTCAAATGTTACCACTCTTCCGATTTTTGTATTATTTTTGCTCCATCAACATTTTCTCTTTGGCTTTCCCTCCTCCTGTTCTCCAAAATAAATTTGGTTCCTTTCATAGACCCACCTCTGGGCTGCTGTTCTGTTTCTTAATGTGGGGTATATTTAGAGCTCTTAAATTGCTTTAAAAGATGTATATATCTCTCAGTGTGGCTTGTGAATCTTTTTTATTGTTACTGCATATAGTTTGAGTTCTCTGCTGTTTTATGGTTGATTACTGTATTTTAATATTTCACTGGTATGATAAACTATACAGACAACTTTGTTACTGGGTAGACTGCAAATACTCTTAATAAATAAATGATATGTCCCTTGAACATTTCTTAATTTTTCACATTTCCCTGCCTTTTTATGCCTCATCTATTTAACTATAAACAACATTAACCATCTGGTACTGTCATTTTATATAGTTATCTATTCTTACTGTTTATAAAGTTGATACAGTTTTATTTTTTTTATCTTTGATTTATTTTATTTTTCCCATGAATCTTTATATTACTCTACATTAGGGCAGCATCTCTGATATTAACTGGAAGCCTTGCATTCTTTTTATTATTAAAACAGTATTGCATATAACTTGTCCAAGAATGACTACATTTTGTCATTCTGGTTTTTTTTATTTTTTCTACTTATATTTCTATACTTTTTTCTACCTCCCATACTTTATGAACCTTCTACATAGCTTTGAGATTTTTCTATAGCCTGCCTGCCTGCATATCCATCCATCCATCCATCCATCCATCCATCCATCCATCCATCCATCCATCCAACTAATCTATCTATCTATCTATCTATCTATCTATCTATCTATCTATCTATCTATCTATCTATCTATCTATCTATCTATCATCTAATATATAGGCTGTCCTTATATACAGGACTCTGGGTAGCTAACAATTAAAACCAAGTAAAAATCAACACAAACAGCCAGAATTTAAAAGCAACAACAACCAAAATAACATAAAGGTAACAGCCAAGAACGCTCATAAACACTCAAACGGTGAAATAATTAATTAATTGAATGAATATAGTTCTTTAACATTATAGAAAAATCAGTGAGATTCCTCTCCATACATTTCCCATTTTTATCAGAAGTCTCAATGATTGTCCTTATGTAATCATTCAAATAATACCTAAATTTAAAACAATGATCTCAATGAAGGTTGGAATCCTAAACAAGTTATTCCGCTGGCTCTAACCTTAGGTTGATGGCTAGATATGATGGTAGGAGGAACTGAAATTAAACCTAAATAAGGAAGAAATTATGTTAATAAATAAAAAACTCTTCTTTGCATTGTTGCTTCAGGAGACATTATCAATGTGGTTGGATCCCTAGCAAAATAATCGGGCTGCATTCACTTGTCTCTAAAAGGAACCTTAGGCTATTTCAAGACTCAAGACTTCTTGCTATTTGTTGATTTCTCCCCAATATGTTGTTTTCACTCTTCATATATTGATACATAATGGAGATATAGAATCGGAATAAAGAACTGTTCTCCCTCTGGCAACAATTGTATTGATTGTGTGACAAAGTCAGCATATCTTCCAAAATTATAAGGAGCATTCTGGGCATGAAGACACAGAGGTGAAAGCCTTGTGCACATGAGAATCATCACTTCATGTGCCACTGGTCATGTATGCTGGTCAACCAGCATAAACCTGAAGTCGTCAAATGATTTCAGTTCTAGCTGGTTATTAGGCTTTTAAGCATTTTTTAAAATATGCTCCTCAGTTTGCAGTTTTCTTCCTCTTTTTCTTATTTCTCTTTATATTGCACCTTTTAGGTTGTAAACCTGTTGGCCATGACAATCTTACTGATCATACATAAGCTTTGTAGGTTTATGCAAGCTTTAAATAACAGAAATATGTTTGAGATGATTGATAGATGTTATAATCAAAGTTGTCTTTTTTTAAAAAAATGGGTTTTACCTAATAGCACACTAGTGAAAATAGTCGTTTGGTGGAAGGACTTAATTCTGCAAAAAACTGGTGTCACAGAGTCAACTTAGGAATATGGCCAAATAAAACCCATCTACTTAATTTTGTTTAATTTGTTGATACAAACACAAAAGTTTTCTCTGCGGACTATTTTCTCTTAGGTGGTAACATTCATTACGGTATAGGAAAAAAAAAAACATTTTTGGATGTGAAATCGTATGCGTGGCGCTAGCTTTCTTAAGAATTTCTGCTACAAAAGATAGGAGTATTCTATGCATATAGAAATGAAGGCTTGTGCCCATTCACTTCGTATGATACTGGAATAGCCAACTGGAATGAAAATGAAATTTATAAAATTAAGTGGGAAATCACTATACATTTTAAATTTTGAATTTGTGGTGTCTAATTCCTGTCACTTCCCAGTATCGTTCCAAACTGAACCAGTGGCCCATATTTGTGAATATTGCATTTCAAACAGAATGAGAGATGCTACACTGCAAAACATACAGCAGATAAACATAGGATCGTATCTCTTAAAGTAGGATAAACAGTTCTGCCTGACAATAATATTAAAAATCTACAGCTAATGCTGGTACATATCACAAGCTCCCAGGGCCTATGACAGGTTTTAGGACCACACACACATACACACCCCCATTCATATCCATAGACATCCCATTCATATCCGTATATACGAATGAGATATATATCTACACATGCAATAGATCTATAATTGCATTACAAAACCAATACACCATATAGAACGTAAATATTTATTTAGATCCCCCGTGGGGCCTATGATTACAAATCTGCTGAGGATTTACAAAGACTTAATTAGTCATATACATATCTGGATTCTAAATAAACAGCTCCCCCCCCCCCCATTCTTTCTGTTTTAATGATGCTGCACCAAAGTATATTGAGTTTTTGAGCAAACAAGAATTTCAGCATTTAATCTTTCTAGTGGTTAACCACAGCATGGATCTGGCTTTGCAACTCAGTCTAGAGAATCTCAGAACCAGACTGACTTGGTGCCATGTGTTCAGCCATGCCAGTTAGAGATCCCACAAGTGCGTTTGTCCTAAACGCTAAACTTGGTTAGTTTTAACCTTGATTCCCACTTTTCCTTTTTTACATTTAAGTGTGTTGGGCAAACCTCCAGCATGCTAAATTATTGCAATATTTTATGATTTGCCACATAGTGCAAATCCTGAAAACTGATTACTTCAGTAGCCAAATTAAGCAAGTTGCCCAGAGCAGTCTAAAAGCATCAATAGACAATGTTACTTAAGGATAACATCCTTAAAAAATTAAGAGACCCAAAGAGTTACATTAGCTGATGTCTATTAATGGATAATAATGGAAAAAGATCCCCCACTCTCTCACACACATGAAGATGTTGAGGGGAGAGAGAAAGACAGGACTGCCATTCTTACTTTGAATTAAAAATAGATGCTTTTGCCCTATGAACCTTCAAACCTCTTTTTCAAAGAAACTGGTTTTTCTTTTGATTAGCTGGAAAGGAAATGGCACATCCAGGAAGAATGCACATCAAAGAGATCCCTCTAAATGATGCAGAAATGCATAAAACAACAAACAAGGCCAGCAGGGAAGAGAGCATTGCCATAAGTATATATGTCTTCATATTACAATGAAAGCCAATTTGCCGAAGAACTGCAAAATGAGAACTAAAACTTTCTCGTCTGATGCTTTGCTAGAAAATTAATGACTATTCCCTCCGCTGCCAAATTGGTACGTAATGCCCCCTTAAAGGAATCGCAGTCCTGTGTATCTGCACAGAAAATTTGCATTTTCTTCCTTGTTAGATTCAAAAGGCGGGTTGATTGCATTGAAAAAATATCCATGTTTAAAGCAGGTTGCCTACTTTGGTGCACTGTATAGGATGGAAAAGTAGTAGTTTCTCCTACTACTACTTTTACTCCTATCGCTGTAACTATTTTTAATTTTGATTCCAAGATGGCCTCCTAAGTCAGAAAGGAAGCCCAGAAACAGGGAAGTGATCTGGATATGCCTCTTTTAGAGAGGATCAGTGGTTGTGAGCATGTTATTGCCACCCTCCTATCTGCTAATTCTGTGAATGCCTCATGACTCTTTGTCACAAATACTTCAAAGATCGGCATTTGCCCTAGCTTCAACTAGTACCGACCTGAGAGAGGTCTCCCAGGATCAACTGCAGAAACAATTGGTCAGAAAATTGGATCTTTCGCGTATGCTTTCAAGCTGTAGAGTATTGGCTCTATCTAATGGCTCTATCTAGAGACCAGGTTTCTGCAAGGCTTCTAATATGTATCCAGACTTCCCCCCGTTTGGAGGTAGCACTGTAAGGTTGTTAGGATAACACCAGACCTGTCTGTTTTATATAGTGCAGATAGGCTCCACTTAAACTGATCTTGGGGATTGTCTATCATACATCAGCTTTGCTGCGTCCTGGGAAGGCCTGAAACAAGCCCCAATTAGCCTTATCTGTGGCAAGCAATGCAACTTTGTACTTCTAATCCAGGGAAGACTAGAGTAGACATGGAGTAACTGCTGTGTATGCTAAGTGCAAAAGCCACTGTTATTGCCTGGGACAACATGGGATTATCTGTGATACATTAAAATGCAATGAAGCCATTGATCAATAGAATAGATTTTTAACTCTGTAGGTGCACTCAACCTTTTTTAGTGGGAAACTATGTCCCCTTTACAATCTGTAGATTTCAACTTCCAGAATTCCAGAGTCAGCCATGAAGTTCCATGGAACTTCAACTCCCAGATTTCCTGAGCCAGCATGGCTGCCTCAGGTTGTAAAGGGGAGATGCTTTAGAAATACCTGTATTAGACTCAAAAATGTCATAGTGTGATTTAGACAAGTCAATGTGAATTTTATTTTTCCCGAAAATTGTTGCATATTTATAGGTATCAATGTGCGTCAGGGCCTAGGGTCATCGTCGCTGCATAGCAACAGGATACCACTCATGAAAGAACTGGGTAAAGTCTTAGGAATTCTATCTTCTAGAAAGCACTGGACGATTAGCGAACCAACAGAATGCTGTTCATTTAATTTCTAGAATTTCACTGAAGATGATTTAACTGCCAATCTATGACTAGTTATTGATAATAATTAGCAGATAATTCTACTAGGTACAGTATATGTTGCAGCTATGATGTGGATAATATTGTCCAATTATCATTTGTACAAAATGCATTTAATAGTAATGCATATCAGGGGACATGAAAGCTTACATTTAGATATTTCAAGTTCTGAAACCCCTCAGATATTTTGCTTTGCCTGTATTTCATATTCTGTGCCAGAAATCCTCTAATGATGGCAGTGGATGAGTCAACTTTAGCAGAAAACAGGAATGTCCACAATATGTCTAAAACAACTTACTTTTGTTTGCCGAGTCAAAGCTACAAAACTGAAAGAGTCAGGAGAAGAATAATGGAAAATAAGATTTGCAAAAAATCAAGTGAAGAAAACTCAAGGACCGAAATACTAAAGTGCTTTTTTTTTTAACAGGATCAGTCTTACCGTATCATTCCAAGAATTTTTCTATGGTGGTTTTCTGAGTGACATCACTTCTCCTTGTGGAACATGCATGAACATCCTATTCATAATGATTTTCAAAGAGGTCTTGCGTGAGACTCATTTAATGTTAGGGGTCAAAGAATTCTAGCTATGGGACAACTGGGTCTTGGGGAGGCACGGTGGGTATTCCCCTACCAGCCCTTTTTACAGTACTTTCTTACTTACTTTTCTATATAGAAGAATAGAAATATTAATTCTCTCTGAGAAGAGGATTCATAATCATGCTTAAAAATCCTATACAAATTGAGCCGGGAATGACTTTTATTGAACAGCAGAGACATTACTTTTTAAGAGATATGCAAAAATATGGGCAGCCAATTTCATTGCAAGGAGCATTACATGGAACAATACCATGTTATGACCTGTACACAGACTAACGTGGTGGATGATATTGTATTCACAATGACACACAGAGATCTAAAGCTACAGGTCCTCATTTTGGGGATAATTGGTCAATAAACAATTGCATTAAATTGTGACTTCTTGACCACTATTGAAATTGTTCTGCTGCTAATACTGATCCTCAGGCATTTGCATGAACCTGTAAGATGCCCAGTGCCATACCTTGCATTTTTAATTTACCGAGACTCTCTAGTTTATTTCTGGGAGGAGCAACACTGCTTTAGCAAATGGAATATAGGAGCTCGGGATCAGAGATACTCAACTCGGTAAACTGAACTTACTTGGCACAAAAATGAATGGCTCAACCCATGGATATCAACAGTATCCAAATCCTGACAATTGAATCTGAATCCAACCCATTTCTTTTTTAAAAAAATATAGCAATAGCAATAGCACTGTATTTATATACCGCTTATCAGGGCTTGCAACCCCCTCTAAGCGGTTTACAATGTCAGCATATTGCCCCAACAATCTGGGTTCTCATTTTACCTACCTCAGAAGGATGGAAGGCTGAGTCGACCTTGAGCCTGGTGGGATTTGAACTTGCTAAATTGCAGGCAGCTGGCAGTACTAATTACTGCGTTCTAACCACTGCACCACTAAGACTCTTATAAGCAGTAACACTTCAAATTGTATTGAGTCTGCACCACAAGACATCAATGGCATTCAATGGTGTCATTCATAATCCATATTCAATCCACAGGCTTAGCTAAATGTCTTGAAGGATGAGAGTCTGTGACAGCAAGGGATAGACTCAAACACAGAATGGGAGGCTTTGGGATGCCTTCCTATGCATACTTATTAGAACAATAGGTGTTATATTGCTTTGCATAGCTCTCTTTTCGTGAATATCTTTACATTTGTTTAATGTGGATGCAGTTTCTTGATAGAAGCATCTTTTACTGCCTTCTGAGGCCTCATATGTTCTGAGCATCATTTCAATTTGCAGGTCCTCTCTCCCTTTCCTTCTCAATCTGTACATTTGTAAATAAACAGTTTTCAAAGGCAATATAAGATGTGGTTGTTCTCTCCCATGAAGGATCCTTTAAAAGCTGCCCTACTTGGAAGCTGGGGTAGGAGGACATGTCAGGTTCAATAAGAGATAACATCTCTCTAATCCTGTTGGACCAGTATAGCAATTACATCCTTTATACCTCTGATTGAGAGAGGCACAGCAATGCATGTAGGATGCAAGAAAAAAATGTCCTTATATACAGGTTTGCTCCTGTATATATTATTATAGCACTCCACCTGTCTCAAACCGAACTCCAAGAAGCAAATCTTTCCCATTTCTCAGGATTGTCCTAAGAAAACTAGTATTCAAATGTTATTTATCTGAAAATGTTATATATCTAAAGGGTTTCTAAATAGGTTTATGCAAAACCATGATTGGAAGCCTTGTCTGCTAGAGCCTGATGTTTCTTGCCATTTTAGAGAAATATAGAGAACATGTTATATATGAGGCTGCTCTTGAAGACTGCATCTAGTCTGAAATATGGTGGCATGGGCTTGATGCCCAGGTAATACCACTTCTCCATGAACTACACTGATTGCTGATTGACTTCTGAGTACAATTCAAATTGCTGGTTACCACCTATAAAACTTTTCATGGCACAGGGCAGTATATCTGAGGGCTTGCCTATCTCCAATAGTCTCTATTCATCCTGTTTCATCAAAATTGATATGCTCTGGGTCACATCTATCATAGAACATTATCTGATGGGATCCCAGAAGTGGCTCTTCCCTGTTACTGTACTTGTCCTCTGGAACAACATTCTTCCAGATATCTGTACGCCCCACTCAATGGCTTTTCTTCCAGGCCTTGGATTAAGGTGGGTTGATAGCAATAGCACTGTATTTATATACCGCCTATCAGGGCTTGCAACCCTCTCTAAGCAGTTTACAATGTCAGC
>JANHJO010007373.1:14641-25959 GCA_032468235.1 Pseudoxyrhopus heterurus | reverse complement strand
AGCGAAACATCTTCAAAGAAAAACCAGAAAGTCCAGTTGCCTCTTGAAAAAGCACCTTTGGGACAACCATGACCTGGACGACTGAGAATCTCTATAGACAACTGACTTTTCTCTTTTGCAACTAAACCGTGTGAATGGAGAGCTCATATTAACTGAAGGTTATGTTGAAGAATTGTTAAGTGTTAGGACCTGGAAGTATGTTTAGTTAACATTATATTGAAGATTACCTTTCGAGTTGCAATCTAAGAAATTTGAAACATTCAAGTCCAACTTTTCATATTTCAATATTTCACGGACAAAATCTGTGATGGAATAAACAACTAACATAGAATACATAGTAGCAAATGTGTATTAGTATCTTTCCTACTTGCTCCTTAGATAAAACATGTTAATCACTGTGTGGTGGAATACAACAGCACATAATTAGTATGCATGGTATGTTGATACTGTAGGTTGGTGTTAAGCAAAGTATTGCTAATAATACTTGTGAACTGAAAATAAATTCTATTCTTTCAAAGTGTCCTATCATTTTAATGGCAATCATAAAAATTATTTACCTGGAAAACTAATATTAGAAAAAGAGGTATATATTTAGTAGCCTTTTGATGTTAAGCAGCAGCTGGGGTGAAAAGCAGGCAGCCTGCTCAAATGATCAGCCAACTCCTCAGATCACCAACCACTTTGTGGGTCATCATTCAGAATTCTTGCTTTAATGTACTTACAGATGAATAGAACACTTTTTACAGAGTTTTGCTAATAATTATCTTTTAGGAATATTGCAGATTTTAGCATTTCAACTCCATCAGTGGGTTTTCAGGGAGCTTTTAAAAATGTCCGATGATCCAGAATTGTCTACAATTATTTTTAATAGAAGATTTTGTAGTTCATTAATATGAAGTATTTTCTTAATAAACCTATCAAGTGAATGGGCTATTCAATCTAAATGTCATTATAAATATTTTTAGTATAGATTTTTACCATTGAAATCAAACTGAAAATTCAACTTTAATATGATTGAGAGCTGTGATTATTAATCAAAGTAATTCTAAAAGCATATGACCATATTTTTAATACTGAACTCTTTGCATCAATGTTTGTGTCATTACCAGTAAAAAGAAAGTACTGAGGGATCAGTGTTGGACTTTCTGTCTAAATTTTGCACATGCATTCACACACACAGAAACAGAAAGAGAGAGATGTAGATGTTCAAAGTCTGTCACATCTAAATTTTATATGACATTTATTTATTTATTTGTTTATATTTGTATGCCACCCAACTCCCAAGGGACTCTGGGCGGCTCACAACAAATATAGGATAAAACAGTATAAAAAAAAACGTAATACAGTCTTAAAATACATTCTTATGATATAAAATAGGTAACACACTCATGTTTAAGTTCTTGAGGGAGGACTTGAAATCTTACATTCATCTGGAGAGTACCCACCTTAAACTGCATACTAACATGAAAACCAACTTCAGTCAGTAGTAAAATTAGGCCTGGCCATTTGTACTAAAGTCCTCCTCTTTCATTTGGGAACTTTCTGCTATGGTCACCCAAAAATTGACAAGTGACAAAGATACTAGTAATACATATCTTGTGTCTGTACCTGGCAACATGATATTTATATATCTGACTGAGACAGATACTGGCTAGTTGGTCATGTGTACAATTACTGCTGCTTATTTTAGTAGCTCTAATTATTAACCCTTTTCTGCAACATAATCATGAGCACTTAGAAGTACATGCTGTATACGAAGGCAGAGATGTTTTTTTTAATCCTATAGACCTTCTGATATGTCTCAAGTCAATTTAAATGTAAAACTGCACCTATTTGGAATTATTTATATATTTATTTACAGTTATGTGTTAGGCATATGGAAACAGTAGTAAAGCATGGAACGCTGGGAGGAAAAATTAGTATCCTTCCCAATTAAATTAATGTAGCTGATTTGTATTAAAGTAACACAATTATTTCAGTTGCTTAATATTTTATTGATGTTTAAGTTATAAACTGAAAGTGAGATGAATTACTTTAATTTTATTCATGAATTAAGTATTCAGCTATTTATTCTTTATTCAGTAAGTGACTTCCTAAATTAATTGTCTTTCTGTCTTTGTGATGTAGGTAACATAATCCATGGGTAAAGTTGGGAAAATGTGGAACAGCTTCAAGTACAGATGCCAAAGTCTCTTTAATCCTGAAGGTGGAAATAGAAATGAAAATGTAGACATAAATTCCAATAGTGCATCTATTAGAGATAAAAGTGTTTGTGTGCCTGGTCCAACTCAGCAGCAACCAAGCAGTCCTTTGCAACTGAATCTAAATACTTCGAAAGGCTTTTCAAGAAAGAATCAAAACTGTGCCACAGAAATCCCTCAGATTGTTGAAATAAGCATTGAGAAAGAGATTGACTTGAATGTTGCCTCAGGAGCTAAATTTGCACGAAGGGATTCCTACTCAAGGCATGCTCCATGGGGTGGGAAAAAGAAACATTCCTGCTCTACAAAAACCCAGAGCTCATTGGAAAGTGATATAAGATTGGGCTGTTCTCACTTGCAAAGGAGGGAAAGAAGATACGGTGTGAGCTCAGTTAACGATACAGATAGCATCTCAAGCAGAACCATAGGAAATCGTTCTCTGAGGCAAAGATTGCAGGAAACCGTAGGCTTATGTTTCCCTATGAGAACATACTGCAAACAGTCTAAGCCTCTTTTTTCCAACAAAAGGAAGATCCATCTTTCTGAACTAATGTTAGAAAAATGTCCTTTTCCTGCTGGATCAGATCTGGCCCAGAAGTGGCATTTAATTAAGCAGCACACAGCACCAGTGAGCCCACATTCTGCTATTTTTGATGCATTTGACTCCTCCTTGGCTTCTACAGAAGATGAGGAAGATAGGCTGAGAGAGAGACGAAGGCTCAGTATAGAAGAAGGTGTGGATCCCCCTCCCAATGCTCAGATACATACTTTTGAAGCTACTGCACAGGTTAACCCATTATATAAATTAGGGCCAAAGCTGCCCCCTGGCATGTCTGAACTGATGGGAGACTGCAATTCAACAACACAAGGAAGTTGTGATTTAGAGGAAGACACAACTACTCTCTGCTTGCAGTCACGTAGACAAAAGCAGCGCCAAATATCTGGTGAAAGCCATAGCCACATCAACAGACAAGGAGCTTGGAAAGTACATACTCAGATTGATTATATTCACTGCCTAGTGCCAGACTTACTTCAGATTACTAGTAATCCCTGCTACTGGGGTGTGATGGACCGTTATGAAGCAGAAGCACTTCTAGAAGGAAAACCTGAAGGCACTTTTTTGCTCAGGGACTCTGCTCAAGAAGACTACCTCTTCTCCGTGAGCTTCCGCCGTTACAACCGGTCTTTACATGCACGCATCGAGCAGTGGAATCACAACTTCAGTTTTGATGCTCATGATCCCTGTGTGTTTCACTCCTCTACTGTAACAGGGCTTCTGGAACACTACAAAGATCCAATTTCTTGCATGTTTTTTGAACCGCTACTTACGGTTTCTCTAAATAGGACTTTTCCTTTCAGCTTGCAATACATCTGCCGGGCAGTCATTTGCAGGTACACTTCATATGATGGGATTGATTGTCTTCCTTTGCCAACAATGTTGCAGGACTTTCTGAAGGAATATCATTATAAGCAAAAGGTTAGAGTACGATGGTTGGAGCGGGAACCAATTAAGGCAAAGTGAACAGAGTTCAGAATCCCTAGTAAACTCACATTGTGATTTTTTTTGTGTATGTGTTACAGTATACCACGTTAAGCACATCAGTGTTCAGCTTTTAATGTACTTTGAGCTTATTGTGTTTATGATGCTGCCTCCAGTTAGTTGTGAATACCTCTTGAAACATGAACAGAACACAAAATCACATTTTTCATCCATTTTAATTTGCCAGTTACAAAATATGTCTACTTTCTATTACAATATTAATATAAGACAGCTATTGGGCATTAACTTTTAAATTCTATTCAGTTTCATAATTCACAATAAAGTAGCTTGCTAGCTTTTTTCTTCTTGATTAATATGAGCACTTAGATACCAAAAATTGACTCGATACAACTGCATTCTCAATTAAAAAATACTATTTTTCATAGTTCACTATCTCCTATGCCACTTTTATGTCAAAACTGTTTTAAGAGGAAAAATCATAAGTAATGGGGGAAATCACTATAACATGTCATTTCTATATTTTTAAATCACATGCATTAAGAAGTTCTGTACCAATATTTGGTTCCAGGATTGTCTCCAAATTAAAATATTTTAATAGATTAATCATGGAAATAATTAGATAATTAAATTTGCCAAAAATGAATATAAATTTAAAAAATAGTTCTAAAACAGAGGAAAAAACACCTTCAGATATATTGGCGGTAGATGCAATTTATAATCTAGTAAAGAGGTCCCCAATCCACAGACCACAGACTAGCACTGTGCCACGCTCCATCCGCACACATGCAAGATCCAGGCAGCACGCAAAACCACGCCCTGCCGGTACGTGGAAAAACTGCCCTCCACCAGTCCCATCTAGTCTAGCAGGGTCTCATGGATGCAAGGGAAGTTTACCCTATCAGTACAGCAAAGGCGCAATGCTTGTTCAGATAAGTCCACATGCCATAACTTGTTTCATTAATCAGGATCATCTTCACTCTGCTTCTTCTAAATTAACAAAATCCAGTAGCTTCTAATCAATCACTGCAATAAATATAGTGGTTAAGATGAACTTTGCTCTTGAATTAACAGTTGGAATTTGTATTAACTCAGAAATTCTTTGTCTGACCTTCTGTTCAAGAGGCTTGTGGAAACTTAGTGTAACACTGAAAAATATCTGTACTAGATCTTGCATTTGATTTATTTGTTTTCTGATCATGGTGATCAAGGTCATTTTAATCTGGGTTGGATTATGGATTATGAAACAGGCTAACACAACCTTGGTCCAGGTTACTGTATTTAGTAATTAAAGGGAGTCTTAACAGGCTAACCTTATGCCCATTATTTGTAAAAGCATGGTTTCTGAGGATGCTAGTACTAAAGAAAAAGTTTTATTCAAATATGGGTTATGCACTTCAATTGGTAGAAAATTAATTGGGATCTTATGAACCATTTAATTTATTTCAATTTGTGTGGCTTGTCAAATATAAACAAAAAGCTTACCACTCTGATTTTTTACTTCTTCAGAAAGTATTTTTACGTATCTGCTACAAACTGCAATACCATCTAGCTTAGTTATAGCCTTAGACTGATCCAGTACAATTAATATTCTATCCCACTTCTGTTTTCCTCTGATGCCTATTTGATGCATCAGAACAGTTGTATTTGTAAATCGTATAGCAGCTTTTTTATAATTTGCATATTGTGTTCCTCCTTAAGTGAAATACTTTGGAAAACTTGCTCTTTTGCTTTTTTTCTTTGGGAATAGAACATACCTTGTTTTGTTCTAGCTGTGTTTGCACTAAAATTTGTATTGGAATACAGAGTTTCTTAGTTTTGCTTATGTGTCTTGTATCAGTGGATAGTTTTCTAAGTTTCTTAACCAGTTGGGACAGTATATTCTTTTCAATGGCAGCAAATGTGAGGTAACAAACTTCAAAGCTGCATATACAAGGAAGTTATATTGTATGCCAACAGTAACCAGTTTATCCACATATGTGTTTTTCTGCTTGGTGTGCCTTGTTACAGCTTTTTGTGTGCGTGTGTGCAAATAAAGTATAATATTTTCAATTTTATTCTTGTACAATTATTCTTATAGTTGCATAACACTTCTTGGAGCTATTAACATTTTTAGGACCTTGGAAACAGAGTCAAATCTACTTGCAGCTATATATCCCATTACTTTGCTACTGATGTGTTTACACTTTTTATTTCTCTGTTTTATTATTGTAAGCCGCCTAGAGTAGTCCCATGGCAAAATAGGCAGCAAATAAATTTAATAAATAAATCAATATGGATTATTTATTTATTTATTCGATTTATATGCCGCCCACTCCCGAAGGACTCTGGGCGGCTCACAACAATAAAATTGTATAAAACAGTGTAACAGTATAAAAATTAAAAGCAATCTAAAAATACATTCAGTTCCATTTGATTTGTGATTAGACAAGCTAACTTGTTCCATAGAATGGTTGTGGTGAGACAAGAGTGCTATATAGGTACTATTACCTTGAGTTTTTGGAGGACAGACAGGATACAGACCAGACAAAACTTTTAAATAATTTGCAGCTGAATGCTTGCTCCTCACGCCACCAAATCTCAACATCATTGTAATTATCTAAAATTCAAAGGACAACCATTTCCAAGTATTCTTGATATGCAGATACTAGATTTTTACGGTATAGTCATCAGAGCTAAGGAACATGATATTCTCTTATGAAATGGATGTGTATCCTATCTTAACTGGATTCCTTCATATATTTTTAGGCATGCAGCTACATTTTAGCAATACTTCATTTTGTGAAGGAAATGGATACATTTCTTTAGCTGTCCATTATTGACTATTACTTGATCCTCAAGGTTAAGTACCTTTCCAGTTGCAAATCTACTTCAACTTCTTGCTGCCTGCAGGAATTTTGGATTTGATTTTCCCAAACTCATTGAGATACTAGTTGCTGCAGAAATGTAGGATTCCTTTCCTTGAGGTAATGTCATTGAGAGTTGAGAGATTTTACCCTTCAAAGTAATCTGTAGCATTAAAATAAGGTGGGCTATTTTTTTGTCATTGTGTTGTTCATTTCATTTAAAAAACAGTACTGGCTCCAATTTTTAACAACTGGAAATTTCATATTCTTCCAGATAATTAATATTTATTTTATATTGTATCAGAAAAAGAATCAGTTGAAATGCTGAAGTTCTAAATTTTAAAACCAATATATTTTTACTTCTTACTGTAAAAACAAAATGGTTCTCCATTCAAATCTCAGGTTCTATTCAGAATAATTTCTACTATGAATTTCTGGCAATATTACTGAGAGATCCAGGTGATACAGTTTTAAATGCTTTTACCGATAAACCTTTAGTTATTATGTTTCTGTTTGACTTGTTAGTACAGTGATTTCACTAAGAATACTCTGCTTGCATCTGATCTGGATTTTATACTATTTGGTGATGTTTGTTCTTCTGGGTTTTTTTGACTAATAGAGACCTTTTCCTTTTAATAGCCCCAACGTGTTTGAAATCAAGTTCCTTTTCAAGTATGGCATCAGTTTCCAAGAATGATAATGTTGCTTTTTTTGCTGTTGTACATATATTTCTTCAATGCTCAAATAAGACAACACATGCTGAAATTATCCTTAAAACAGCTGACTATATTAGGAAAAGTGATAAAACCTGGAAGCAAATACCATCTACGGAGTTCATGGTAAGGAGGCAAATAACTATTGGGTCTCCAGAATTTGAGTAGCTTTCTCAGATTTAGATGTACAGGTACAATACAATTGGACATCATCTGCATAATAGTGCCACTGAACTGCATTGCTCAAAACAACGACTCCTAGTTTCATTGATATAGAGTAGCATTTGTGAAATAGTGAAGGAATTGAAACTAAAAATTAAGCCCCACTATAATGGAACTTTTTTTTTATTCAAACAGGCAGGCTTGCACTGTGAAATAGGTACTTATATGTATCTGTGTATTTGTCTCTATATAATGCACATACACTATCTGTGCAGATACATATATTGCTAATATTTATGTGTTTCAAAACTTTCCAGAGTGATCTGGGTAAAATTTTAAATCAATAAAACCATCTAACCTAAATACAAAAATTAAAATAAATGTATTGCAGTATGTGTTGGAGACATTTGGGTAAAGAGGCACACTTTTTGTGATTTAAAACAAGGGGGTGCTGTCCACCAAGAAATGCTCCCCCTGACTTACGCTGTAAGAGTTACATTTGCCTCTTGGGTGGGCAAGGCAGTATTGGATATGGCAATTTCAGCACCTTAACTTGGGCTTGATAGCTTACAAATAGCCAGTCTAGTACTTTCAGGCCCAGAGGTCCTATCTAATGATTGGATGAATGTGTTCTGTACTCATTGCAGGACCCCCACTAAGTTCAGCAGGACGCCAGTGCACTGTCCATTGCAATAAAGAGATTATTATATAGACCCAGTTCCAGTTTTGAACAATGACTTAGTTTGTTGAAGCCACACAAAGCACCAAGTTGAGCTGTTCTAATTGACACAGACATATATAGGGGGTAGGAGTGGGGAGGCCCCATCACACTGATAGATTGGAGACAGTTAATCCAAATGGATGATCTGCTTTGGAAAGCTAATTTTGATACACAATCTGTGAAAAGTGAAAATGAAGTCCTTATTATGGCATAGCCTACTGAGATTATTGAGCCTGGTCTGTACCAGTCTACATAGTATCATAGCTGATAGAGCCAGCAGAGTTGGCTGTGAGCTCCCTTGCCACTTGCCATCATGCGAGCTCCAGTGACAGAGTAGATTCAAGAACAACCCCCAAAATATACATATTTTCCTTCAGAAGGAATATTGTCTCATCCGAAACAAACTATCTTCCTAATCGTTGGACTTGAAAAATGATCAGGCAAAGGAATGCTATATATTACATTTGATGTCTGATTTAAAAATACAGAAGAGCCCATTAATTTGCCATACATTTTTATTTTGATAATCAGGAGTCGGGGGCCCAATGAAAGACAATGATTTGTTCTCCCACTAAGCAGTTTTGTTAAGAACCCTCCTCTGAATGTTGTAGAATATTCTCCCAGCCCAGAATAACTTCACAGCAATCTACAGGGCATAAGGGAAGGCATGTTTAATGACATTGAGGTACCTAATGACATCTTAAGTATTAAAATGGTGATTATAATTGGAGTTGTTGCCAAGATGGAATGTTGAAGAATCTGGAAAATTCATTAGGTATCTTTCAACAAAATTTGTTAATGTAGAGATAGAAGTTCAAACTAATGTTTTTATGTGTCGTGTCCTACTCTAATGCAAGAACTGTATGTAAATGGAAACTGAACTGATATCCTCCTCCATCTGGCTGAGCTGCCACCACAAAAATGTGGCCGGGATACATAAGTAATAGGGAATGAACATTGTAAATGTTATTGTACTCCATGCAGAAATCTTCTGAACATGGTCAACCAGAAATTTATTTGCATGCAGAAGCAAATTGGGAGTTTTTGCAAGTGGGTACCCAAGATGCTAGGTAACGCACTCCACTGCAAGTAGGCTTCTACCTTTTTTCCATTCTGGAACATGTACAGGTAGTCCTCGAATTACAACAGTTCATTTAGTGACTGTTCAAAGTTACAACAGCACTGAAAAAAGTGACCTACGACCATTTTTCACACTTAATGACCACTGCAGCATCCTCGTAGTTGTGATCAAAATTCAGTTGCTAGGCAACTGACTCATATTTGCAATGCCTTGGGGTCATGTGATCAGCTTCTGGGACCTGAGTCAATGGGAAACCGGATTCACTTAATAACTATGTTACTAATTTAAACAGCTTTAGTGATTCACTTAACAACTGTGACAAGAAAGGTCGTAAAATGGGGCAAAATTCACTTAACAAATGTTTCACTTAGCAACAGAAATTGACTCAATTGTAGTAAAAATTTACACTGAAATTTGTTCTGGAATAATTGTTACACTTGTGTATAGTCAATGTTACTTATCTCAAGCTGTTTATTATTTTCAATATTTTGTTGATCATTGTGTTCAAATAAAATTATAAAATGTGGCATTCCTCCAGAGTAGATTTTGAAAACTCTCAGATGTCTAGTAGGGACGTGAGGCATTTTTTTCTCCAGTTCTTTCAAGCAAAAACTTGTAAAAAGTCATCTGATTTCACTGTGCTCTGTTCCAGTTAAGTCCATTTTTATTCTCTTCTTTGCCCTGCCAGTGATAGTAATAGTCCTTCTTGATCCACCATCTTATTATTTTCCTAATGTGCTTGTGTTTATGTTTTTTTTTAATGATCATACTTTTGTAATTTTTGCCTTAAAGTCTTCTTTTGGCAATAGCTTGCATTTTTTTTCCTTGTAAGCAGTTGCTGCTTTAATCCTAATACATTTTCCTGCCTCCTTACCACATTTGGGTAAAGGACATGTTTTTAACCAAGGTCGAGACTAGGTTATAATCAGTGGGGTGATTTGCTTCAGTGATAGCAAATATATATATTCCAGAGTAATATGCTTAGCCGCACTTTCTCTTTGGCCCATTTTCTCCCTCTCTCCCCTTTTGTTGGCTTGGTGAATTAAGAAAGTGAAGACATACAGAACTGACCCATATTGCAGAAGGTGTCTTTGGATCCTTTCAACTTTGTCATATAAACACATTTAAAGAGATTGAGACTGCTGGGTCAAGCTGGGTGTTTCAGCAAGGAGAACAAATAAAACAAGTGAATGGAATCTTTGGGACAGAAATAGACTTAATGCAGAAAAGCCAAAGCAACAAAATGCTTAGAGAGGCATCCGGTGTTTGAAACCAGGATTGGATTTAATGCATCACTTCCATAACAGTGCAAATGGGCTTCAGTTCCAAAATGACAAATTTCTGTTCCAAACATAGACAATAATCAACCCTTTAATGTCACATATGGTCTTTGGCATGGTTCTGCTGGAGCCCTGAAAATGTTGCATTTACTTTTAAAAAAAAACCTTTTGAATATAGCAAGCTTTTGGAACTTTCTATTGTAACAATCCTAACATATGAAATGCATCTGTATCAGGTGCCACATTTAATTACTTCAGCTACATTATCTCCTTTCAATTTTAGATAAATTTATTAATGCAAAGAAGAATTTGGGCATAGTGCTTGGAACTCCACTGAAACATTGTACCATTATGGTGCTACTAAATTATTTGTTCCTTCCAACTTCGTTGAGAAAAGTCTTAACAGCAGTGAGAACGGCAATAATTCCAAGATTGCAAAAAATCTGAGGATTCACATTAGCAGTAGCCAGTATAGTCTCTCCAGCACTATGAACTGGAAATTACAGCATTGCAATAATGATGCCTTCATATTCTAGAGGGTTCTATGTTGATTTTTTCAGCAATATATTCCATTTAAAAAATTGGTAGCTTACATTCTCCTCCCTTTTTGCCTTAGACAAAGATTTCAGTGTTCCTTTAAAGTCTGAATGTAAACTCACATATGGAAACACTTAATTTTTTTTTTTTTAATAAGGAGAGAGCTTCTAGGGAGTTAACACTGAAATGTGTTTGGAACTTAAAATTCAAATTATTAAACTGAGATTTTTAGTTATTCCTTCAACTACTATGAATTTAAGCTGAAAGCCAAACCTCTCT
>JANHJO010007371.1:222381-235109 GCA_032468235.1 Pseudoxyrhopus heterurus | reverse complement strand
TAAAAGGGAAAGAAGATTCGATATACTATAAAACATGGGAGAAATTTTATGTATGGCTTGGAAAGAAATATGGAGAATAGAGATATGGACTAGCTTGAGAATAGTTGAATGTATATATGTATATAACTTTAAAGGTATAAGAGCTGTGGTAAATTATAATTGGCGATCACTTAGAGTATGTAATCTTGGATGTAAAAATGGAATTTTATGTTTACTTTTTTGTCTTTTTTGTGTTTTTCATTTTGTTTTTCTGTTTTTAAATAATAAAGTGTATTTTTTTTAAAAAAGGAATTTGTCTCCAATGGATAAGCTCTCAATGTACATACAACAAGTCATAGTGGTAAGTCATAGGATAATCATAAGATACAGTCATAAAGCATAAGATACCAATGAGAGAAGGTAGTAGGAAAGATGAAAGGTGGGAAAGATGAGGAGAATGATAATAGCAATACAGCCCTATTACATTAGTTAATATTTTTAGGCATAAGACAGTGCTATGGGAATTAGGGGTTTGGCAGAGTGATGGGAAAAAAACCTGCCCATATCTAGTTGTTTTGGCATGCAGTGTCCTATAGTGGCATCCTGAGTTTATGTCTAGGATATGAGGGGTCTGTAGATATTTTCTCATCCTGCTTCTGGCTTGTGCAGTGTACAGGTCCTCAGTGTAAGGCCGGCTGGTTGCAATTGTTTTTTCTGCAGTCCTAACTATCTGTTGAAGTTCCTGTTTGGTTGCTGTGCCAAAGCAGACAATTATTTCCTGGAAGGAGGGAAAAGTACCTTCTTTTGCCCTAGTATTCAGTGTGTGCACCAGAAGAAATGAAACAAAATTCATATATTGCAGTTAAACAGGGAGAAAGGTAAACAAATGAAATACTAGATGAAGTTGAACAATTAACATTTTATTTTTTTTCTTCCCAAATGAATGATGAATAATTTTAACAAACTTAGGATCAATTTCATCCTAGTTAAAACTAATGCACATACATACATTTGCAAATAAAATTGGCAGGAAATAGCATTATTCAGTAATGTATTATAGAATCATAAGTAGAACTATTAACCAAGAAATAACAATCCTCTAAGTGAGCTTTTGTGGTTGTAAAAAAAAGTGTTAAGTCAATATTTGTTATTCCTAAAGATTTTTAAAGAAGTCTCCCATGGATTTTTATGTCCACCAATACGGAGCCCACATTAACATAGATGAGCAGCAGTAAATTGAATTCTCTAGTGTTCATTTCTTCTACTCAAATATTTATACATAAAGGGGATATAATTTGGAAGAGTATATCTAAACAGCTTGTATTCAGTCATGAATATTGAGCTTTGAAAAAGCACATATTGGGTAAAGTTATATGCCAAACCTGGTGTAAACTGGCTTCAAAAATAATTTTACAATTGCGATCAGTTAAAAAAAATTAACAGAATAGTATGATATATTAACTTGTAGGCTTGACAGGGGCCAATTTAGATAGAGAATCTAGAAGAGAAAGGACCTACTACAACATCTGTAACATACTCTGATGAAGTCAGAATAACATGATTAAGTATGTATGGAAGTGCTACAGTTATATATCTGCATTATGTCATTTGCATTATACTATTTGTACCCTGCCTTGCAGACATTCATAGACAGAATATTAGGAGAGAAAGTAATGAAGCAGTTGTCTTAAATTCATATTTTTGTTATGAATGTACACTTTATTCTCTTTGTTTTGTACTTATAATTCTAGAAAATCATGTTTTAGATGGGTTGACAAAACTGTTCAGTAAAAGCTAGTTCCTTAAAAACCATGCACTGAACAAATTCATCCATACAGTGAACTGTGAAAGGTAATTGATTTTTCAGTTTTACCTTCACAGAAAAAAACCACTGTGCACATATTATAACAAATAGTAGCAGCTAATAAGAGAAGAGAATGCCACCTCAGCAAAGCAGGACTACTAGGTAGCCAAAGGAGGGACAAGGTTGAAAGAAAATGGTCCCAATGACAGGTAATCCTTAATCCTTGACCATATGTCCACTGTGGACCTCTCACCATATTTAAAGAATCCCTAAAGGGGGCGTGCATAAGTGCACCAGCGTGCCTACCGTCCCTGTCCTACTGTTACCCTTAATTCCTTATATATAATTCTTGTTCATGTTCTATGTTTTCCCACTTTTATATGACTATGTATGTTTTTGACAAATATAAATAAATAAATAAAATAAATAAAATAAATAAAAATGATTTGCAGAAATTTCCTGACAGACAAAATGGCAGGCCTAGGAATGTTTAGTAACACCGAAGTGAGAAGGGCAGGTGAGGAGAAACGCAAAAGTTGAATGTTTGTGGGAATGACTTACTGAAGAAGCATGTACGGTATAGGAAAACATGACTAAAAGATAAGGGGTCAAAATAAACAGGTGGCGAATGAATGTGGACTAAATACAAAAATAAATGACCAGTATGAAAGAAGTACATTGTGGTAGCTTGGTTATATAGAAAGAATGAATGTGAATCAAATTAAAAACTAATATAGGAAGAATGAATTGAGAAGGGGAAGACCCAGAAAACTATTCTTTGGATAGAGCTGGTAAGAGAGATGAGAGATTTAGAGTACAAAACACACTATGAACCAAGCATTGTATGATATGGTGAAAACAAAGGTGCTTTGTAAGATAGATATGCAGAGTTATTTAGCTATCTTTCTTATCTCATGTTTTCAATTTATTTGTTTTGCAGCTTATTCCTTTTCTGGACTTTGCATAACACTGCTTGCTTTGAAAGCGAATAATATTAAAATTGTTTGTGTATGTATATATGTATGTAGATGATAGATAGGGCATAAGTTTGTGTGCACGAGCCCCCTATCAGGATAACTGAGTGTTTTCTCCCAAAGAATTCTGCCCAATCCAATGGGTATGATAATCACATAATGTGCTGTTGGTTCTGTTGCATCCTGTGAACATTTATTGGGTATCAAGAAGAATGGCTTTTCTTATTCAGACTCCCATCCCAAACAGCCTTCCCCTTTAGAGGTTTTCGTTATAAAAGTCAAGATGCTTAGTGAAAAATCATTTTAATTCCCATTTTACTCACATTGGCATTTTTGACATTTAATGTTACTACATGACTTGGGTCCACTGATCATTTTATCGGTTCTATTATTCCATTTTTATTTGTTCAGTTTGTACAGCTGCCCAACTCACATATGCAACTCTGGGTGGCTCAGTTTCCCTGTTATGCTGTCTTTCTTGAATGTTAACATTAAACTCGGCCTGAAGATGTTGTTTCCTAATTACTCATGATTACCTTCCCTGAATTTAATTGCCCTTTCAAGTTACTAGGTATCCTCACATCTTGTGACATCCAGTGCCGTTTCCCGGGTTAACCATGGAAATGCCGCAGTAGTTATTCTTTCTAAACCTTTCCTCAACCCATGTTCAGCTTCTTGTATTGTTTCAACGGGCAAAAGGAAGAAGAGTTCAGTGTCAACCTCCTCAGCGGCAGTAAGACCAATCCTCCTGCTGTCCTTGCAAATAATTTATATTTACAATCTTACATAGGCTGAGAATACAGCAAAAAGGGAGAAGATATTTTTCTATCTAACCTTCGGTGGGGGGGAACGGAGGAATCTTGAAGGTTAAGATTTTTTTTCCCCTTTCAGATAAATAAGGGCGTTCTTCTGAAGACTTGACTAGTGTAAACTAAGGGAGGGGGAGCTCGGACGTGGCAAAGCTCCTTCACAAGAGAGGCCTGTTATGAAACCAGGTGGAGCCGAGCTTGCCCGCACTAGACAGTCTCTCTTCTCCACCGCATGCCAAGGGAACGCGCTTTCCCCCGCGTGACCCAGACGAGCCACGTGGGCACGAAACCCAAGCCTGGCAGCTCCCGGCACTGCTGCTACATTCCTTTCCTCGGGAGCAACTAGAACCCCGGGGCGGGGCTTCTTCCAAGACAAACGCCAATCAGAAACCGAGAAGGAGCCCAGCAAAACAAACCAGCGATCGCGGAGCCGCTTCTGGAAAGAGAGACGACGGAGGCGTGGGAAGATGTTGCGCCTCGCTGGCCTGATGCGAGGTTTGCGCAAAGACCTCCCCCTCCCTCCCTTCCCGGTTTCTGAGGGACTTTTAGGGAATGGAGGCGGCTCTTCATCCTCTCCTCTCCCTGTTTGGTGGTGGAGGGGGGGGGGAGCTGTAACTCTTCTGCTGCAAAGGCGCCGTCCTCTTGGCGTCACACGGTCTTAAGACTGGGCAGCTTCAAGCCAAACAAAGAAAACGAACTGTAGCTTGCGAGAAGCTACAAGTCTCGTCACGTCCTGCCTTCTCCCACAATAAAACACCAAATCGTACGAACCCTGCAGCTTCCTCGCGGTTACGTTTGGGGGAATTTGGGGGCTGGCAGATTTTTGGGAGTCAAAATGGATCCCGAAGTTTA
This sequence comes from Pseudoxyrhopus heterurus, assembly GCA_032468235.1. Lineage (NCBI taxonomy): Eukaryota > Metazoa > Chordata > Lepidosauria > Squamata > Pseudoxyrhopus > Pseudoxyrhopus heterurus. The sequence continues at coordinate 230,691 of JANHJO010007371.1, read as the reverse complement.
GATTAGTAGAAAAGGAGCGAAAGATGACAGGCAAAGCGAGTATTTCCAGCAGTTAAAAACAGGAAGAAAAGATTTGGGGTGTCCCCAACACCGAACAGTGCTTGTCTGTAATAAAAGGAAATAGGGAGGTCGATGTGAAACGGGGGTTAGAGTTTTCAAACTAACCAGGTTAGAAATTCCCTTTTTCAACGAGTGCTCTTCCTAATTGCCTGCTTTTTGTGCTGCAAGTTCAGACTTAAAGGCCCACTGAAGCCTTTCGTACGTTTTCTCTCCCCTTTCATGCAGGGAGAAGTGAAAACCTGTGCATCCACAGCCTCCTTTTGGATTTGGATTTCTGTCCCGACAGGAAGTACAGTTGATTAAAAACTCCTGAACTCAAGAGAGAAGAAGGGAGGGGTGTCCCCCTCCCCAAATGCACCCCAAATCTGATGCTTCCGAGCAATTAACAAAGCTAAAGCAAGGAAGAGAGAAAACAGAAAAGCCCTTTCCCCAGTACAGAAGACGTCTCTTACCCAGAGAGCAACCAGCTGGTCCACTAATCTTTTAGTAACAACAATAACAGCCTTCAAGCCAGCTGAGAGAGGCGGAGGCCGGTGAAGCTCTAAGTGCTGCCGGGAGTTGTAGTTCTTTTCCCCCTGCTCGTAAATTAAGGATGAGCGAAGAGGTAAGATTCAAGTTGCCACGGAACGCCTGGGATTGTGGGTTTGGTAGTTCCGAAGCCCAGCGAGACAAGGGGAAATAGTGCCAGTGTCGGACTCCAAGTTCCAGGGAGCATCTGGGTTTCAGGGAGACGGGAAGCAGTTCCCGGGATGAAAAATAAATTATTGAGAAGGGGGCTCAAATTGCCAAGGTGGTAAATCTAAGATTCTGAGGGTTCGTCTCAGAATATTTTCTGAGGTTATTTTCCTAAGTACTATGAGCAATTTTCCCCACAAAATCCTCTGGGATCTGACTAAAACTACTACATAAAAATTCAGAGATGACAACAACAAGGCTATAAAATGCACATGGACATTTGAATATACACACAGGGCAATGAATGTGCAGAGACATCGTATACAACGATCATGATCCAAAGATAAAAATAGGAAATTAATCATGGGCACCATGCCAATAAATAGCTTAAAAAGATGTTCCAGTGAGTGACATCAAGGTCAGGAAATCAATCTCAAATACATATAGATGAATAGAGAGCAAATACATTGAGGAAATCTCTATTTTCTGTTACATCATTGTTATAAAAGTCCAACTGCAGGTTTAATAACAAAGAATAGATTTTTGTGTACAAGAGAGTGCTCTATATCCATATTGTGAATGTTTTAAATATTTCAATTATACAAATATTTATATGCTGCAAACTCCTAATACTAGTACAAGAATAAATCACCCGGAAAGCCACAAAACAGACAATAATTAAACAGTAGCAAATAAGCCATCCCAGCAGCCACTCAAATTAGGTGCTGCCATTGTTATGGATCCCTTTCCTTTCCAAATACTATACTACTCTGTTGCACTGCTTTGAGGAAAAACAACACCAGGCCATTTTAACTTTGGAGGCAAACTGTTCAAAATGTATGGGTACCTATTGCATTCCATTTTCTCCCCCTCCATAACAGATTTTTGGGAAAGGCAAAAAGACTAAAACAATGCTTACAAAAAGGAGGACAACATTGTATGAAAGCTCACCTCTTCCCTATTCGTGCCTCCATAAAATTCTCTGAATGTGAGAGGGCGATTAGATATTATCTAAGCCTCATCTGAAAGCACCATCTCTCTTTCTGGAGTTTTGCCAAAGCAATTTCCAGACAAATTGTTGGAAATTTCTGCCACAGGCAAGTGGGTTACCTTTTAATTAGCTTGCTCACCTGTTGGTCAGGATATTAAAAAATAACAGTTGTACCCGACATCACTATTGATTGATATATTCTGTTAGAAAAAGCCCCTCAGCATTTAAATTAACCCACCTGCTTCCTCTGACTAGTGTATAGATAAGCTACTGTTCCACCTAGTCCACTTCTGTAGAGAGGGGCAGGGATGGACTGCTACGGTAGTTGCGTGACATATTAATAGAATGTAGACAGCTGAAGCTTCATGCATTACAGTATTTCCACGCTAAGAAGAAGAATAATTTGATCGGTTAAACATCAAGGAGTTAGACAGATTGAAAGACAAAAGCAGAGCATGTCAAATATTGCAATAATGTTGGACGACTGGGAAGGGGAGAAAACGCTTTTAGGATTGCATCTTTGAAAGAAATAGATCAGCAAACAGCTTCTATCCAGCACCCCATTCCTGCATGTGTTGCACTGTTCTTTATTCTGTATGCATTCAAGGGAGTTAGACAAATTATATTTATGTATTTATGTGGTTTATATAGCCACCCATCTCCCACAAGTGAATTATAAAGATTAAAATATGGAAAACCCACCACACAACCCTGTAATTTATTTATTTATTTTTTATTTATAAAAAAAATTAGCTTGTCTTACCTCAATGACCTTGGGAGGTAGGAGGAAGAGCCACAGACTTGGCAAGGTCAGATAATAGGCAGATGAGCAGGCAAAATGAATGGAATATGGCAAAGGTCTCAGAAGGGAGCCTTCCTAGTTTCTTGGAAGTGGAGAGATATAATTTCAGGCCTTCAAGATTCTGTCAGTGTAACCTTACAATAAAGATATTGCTATAAATTTGTAAAATAAATAAATAAAATAAATAATATCCTGAGCGTGTTTCTAGGGTGGAGTCTCACAAAACTAACCCCCCCCCCAGTACAGCAGTAACCCCACTTTTTTAATAAGCTGCTCAAAATATTTGAGAGCGAGTGGGCGGCCATATACATTCTTAAATAAATAAACACCACTTATCAAAAATGCACATCATTAACAACAGAGCTCACCTACCTGCCTGATTCAAATAGCGGGAGAAACATCCAAATCTTCAATGCCTTGCAAAAAGCTAACAGGGTCCACCTTTATCAGTGGCTTGCCTTCACTGAAGTGTTGACTTTATTCTTAGGCCTTTCAAGCTAAAACTTGTTTTTGCCATCTGCTTCAAATTATATAAATTGGTCAGTAATCTAAATTACTGATTTTAAACCAATATTTGGTCAATGTCTGGTACTTCTCAAAATTGTACTTGTTTCTTAATGGCCCAAGATGGCCTCTCAAAACATAGTACAGCATACTGATTGAGGTTGAGGCCTACCTGTACAAGCATAGTATTAAAATTTATTTATTATTTATTTATTGTTAAAATTTATAGGCCACCCCACTCCCGAGGGACTCCGGGCGGCTCACAACGTCTCCATTCATATAAAACAACAATCAATATCAAAATACATTAAAAGATAATTAAAACATTAAAAAACATTAAGTAAAATCCTTAAAAGTTCTTAAAGGACCCCACCTCGGATAAAATTCCTAAAATCCTTAGCCCCAAGCTTGTTGGCATAGCCAGGTCTTAACCACGGAAGGTCAACAGGTCGAGAATGATCTGAATCCCAGGGGGCAGTTGGTTCCAGAGGGTTGGTGCAGCTACAGAGAAGGCTCTCCCACATGGGCCCGCCAGCCGACATTGTTTAGCTGACGGGACCTGTAGGAGGCCAACTCTGTGGGATCTAATGGGGCGCTGGGAGGCATACGGTGGTAGGAGGCGGTCTCGAAAATAACCCGGTCCTAAGCCATGAAGGGCTTTAAAGGTCATAACCAGCACCTTGAATTGTACCCAGAAGCTGATTGGAAGCCAGTGCAGCTCAAGCAGGAGTGGTGTTACGTGGGTGCATCGAGGCACCTCCATAATAACTCGCGCGACGCATTCTGGACCAGTTGAAGCTTCCGAATATTTTTCAAAGGCAGAGCGCGTTATAGTAATCTAACCTTGAGGTGATGAGGGCATGAGTGACAGTGAGAAGTGCCTCCCAGAAAGACTAAGCCTTGTAATAGATAATGTGGTATTGAAAGATGTCACATTCATCAAAGCAATCTGTAGAATAAGGTGTAAACACTATATGCAAGCACAAAAATGTGTGGCTTGTAGACGCTCTTTTCTCATTCTATAGGTACTTGAAGCTTACAAGGGAAGTCAGTTGTGACAGAAGCCCCCACATTCCTGGCTAAGTTTTTTTTTCTTTTTAAAATAAAAATGTAGAAAATTATTTCCATAGTAGTCCCAGCCAGTGAAGAATGATACAGCTATTATGTCTGATGCCATTCTGGAAGACCTGCCTGAGTATTAATCTCTTCTTGCTTGATTTGGTGTCTCAAGAATGCAGATAAATTAATGAGGTTGTTTAAGAAGTCAAAGTTCAATGGTGAGGCTGTTTCCTCTGGCTGTGGATCCATTTGATCCTGAGCTTGATTCCTTTCAGTCTTCTGCACATTGAAAGGTATAAGATTGAAAATTATGATGGAGTTTCATAATAAGCTCCATCTCTTACTGTGTCAGTGAAGAAAAAAAATCTTGAGAAAAAGATGCTTAAATTATAGTTTAAATGCAATAAAAAGTAGATTGCAAAATATCAGGTTAAGAGTTTTAAAATATCAGTTACCAATAGTTAGACATAACTAAACCTTGGTGGACATTTTTCTCCACTCTAAGGATTTAATGCCAAATGATTTTTGTATTTTAACACATGGCAACATTATAATATTTCATTTTCTGAAGAAAGAACACGAACTCATATTTGGTAATTGCATATACAACGAAGGTATTTATATCCATGAAAAATGGATATAAAACATTCAAAACAACTTCAAAAAAATAGGTATGATTTTTTTCATTATAGAAAAGTGTTAGTTTAGTCTGAGTTTGCAGTAATTGTAAATAATTTATTTATTTATTTATATAAGTTTTATAGCTGCCTGTTTCAGACAAATGACTATAATAGTTAAACAATAGTAAAATCGGTTTTACAATAATAAATTGGACATGCAGGATTCCTTGTTAATGTCAACATTACGTACAATTCCTTACTACAAATTCAGGAAAAAACTATTCTCTAAAATTACATATTTGAGAGTTTGTATATAAACATACACATTCATTATAGTGGGGAAAAATGTAAAGGAATGGCGATGATGTTACAGTGAATTGCTGAAATCAGTGTGGAATGATTTGCAAGTTATCAAACACTTTTCTAGGGGAAATACTGAATTGAAGCTGTACTTTATTTTCTTTGCAGGAAGTTTGTTATTTCAAATATATTTAGTTATTTGACATCAATCAATAAAGATTGATTTCACCAGAAATTTTAATGAATTTTGTTCTTCTAAGAACAATATTTAAGTCAATATTTTGGATTATTTTGTCATGTATAATCTCACTTATCATATGATATAATCTGATTTGTGATAAATACCTAGACCTCTTAGATTTGCATATTATAATACAATGTCCATAGCAATCTTTGTTTATGTTAGATTTCAAACTATAATGAAATATAAAAAATCATAAAGATGCTGAAAGTGTATATAAATTTTCTATCTTTTTAGCATCCATATCTTTTAATTCTATTTCTACCATTTAATAAAATACTTTTTAAAAGGTTAATTTTTATTAGTCTGAGGGAATGCCTAGATTTTGTTGTGGACTAAAAGCTTTATGGCCTTTGAGCTTCCCATTTAGAATTTGATCAGTAATTTTTGTTCTGCATTGGTTGAAACTTTAGTACAGCTTTCTGAACTGGAAAAATTAGCAAAGGATAATTTTGCAAAGTGCAGCCCTAGGAGATACCAGTGTTTAGGAATGGATGACCACCAGGCAGCATGACCTGGAAATTATTGTGGCTGCTTTGAACATTTCACTTGTATTCTGAATACATTCAAAAGAAAGGGGACTTGAATGTTGAAAAAAAATTGAGGGGATTTTTTTTTCTTATGCCTTCTACACTATATTCCAGAAGAAAAATGCTCATTTTAGGGGCCTGGAGAGAATATAAGTTTTTGTACTATGAAATGTTTTTAGTAGTCTATTTACTCTTCAGATGTCAGAACAAGCCACTGGGCTTGTTATCTTTTTTCAATTTTTGAAAAAAAATTATCTTTAAAATGACACTAAAGCTCATGGTTAAGAGAGATGAATTATGGCTAGGTCAGAAACCTAAGCAACATGAGTGTTGTAGGACCAGGCTTCCAGCTGACAAACAGACTTAAAAATCAATAAGCTGGTATTGATTACAAACCATATTATTATAATTATACCTTCAAATAAGTATTGACTTCTGGTGACTGCCTGGATAAGTGTCTGCTGTTTTCCTGACAGGATTTCAGAATTGGTTCACTTTGTCTTCTTTCTAGGGCTGAGAGAAAATAACTGGCCCAAGGTCACTCAGATGGTTTTGTGTCTAAGGTGGGCCTGGAACTCACAATCTCCCATTCTCTAGCCTCGTACCTAACCATCACACTAAATTGGTTCTCGGTTAGATTAGATTAGGTTAGATGATTAAGTTCTTCTTTGAAATTTATGTCAATCTTAACTGAGTTCATCCTAATTCACCCCTGGATTAGTGATCAGCAGAAGATAATAAACCTTTCCAGGTCCTTAAAATAAAATATAAGTTCCTTTATAATATGATACATTTAAAGTTGTACAGAGAGCTTTTTAAAAGCTGGTTACAATAAGACACTCAGTATAGGAACTTCTGCATAACTATGAAAAATGGCACTCATAGGATCTGAGTACTTGGTCAGAATGACAGAAGTGAGAATATGCCGCTTTGGGGCATTATGGAACAAGGGGCAGGGTTTGTGTCATGATGCTGCTTTCATTGGTCTATCAGCCTTTGCTCTCCCCCCGCCCCGCTGCTGTTGAAAAACACCTATTTGGATAATTTGGAATGATTAATTTAGGTGCTGAGTTATACAAACCACCCTGCCTTAAAATATGTATGACTGTTATTAATACATAATTCATGGGGAAGTCTTCAGTGGCAAATGTATTAATTTAGTTGCAAAGTTTTGTCCAGGAAGATCATTTGTTTGTATAAATATCTCAATGGGCATTACATTTTATGTAAAACATTATCATACTTTTTATTGCTTTTTAAATTTAAATTTTGTCCTTCTCATGCTCTTTCTGTGTACTGATTGTTTATTGTCTGTTTTGTTTTTTGTTTGTTTGTTATTTGATTTTTTTTGTCTGCTACAATTTTTATCATGTAGGCAAAATGCAGGATGGGAATATGGAAAACAGCCAGAATAAAGGTAATGTTCTTTATATCAAGGGAGATTGTTAAAATTACTTTACAGAGCAAAATATTAGTGAGGTTCAAACTGGGAGTTGGGTTTGCGGTAAATACCAAGTATTCACAAACTGTCAGTCTTTCCTTCCACTGAGGAAAAGGGTAGAGGTGTAGAGGTAGGAAGAATGAGAAATTTCATCATTGGAAATTAGGCTATTTAAAAGCTACTGACAGTTTTGTGATGTAAGTATCAGCGCTGTTAGAAAAAATAATGTACAGTGGATAAGACATAAAAATGACATTCTCGTGAAAATGGCCAGATCAGCCATATTTATATTTTGTATTGTTACAGTAAAAGAAAGCATAGAAAAGCAATTCATCTAAAGCAAGAAGTTTAAAAAATGGTAGAGTTCAAAAAAGTAGCTTATTATTACAGAAGTCTATTGCTGGTGGTCATTTAAATCTTTACATTGGAAGGGAAATCCGGATCCTTTGTTAGTCACTTGGCATGTCTGAAACAATTCTTAATACAATGAAAACAAAGAGACTGGTCGGCTAGATCAAGACACTTTTAGCTTCTGCTACTATCAGTGAGAGTCTTCTTTACTCAGCAAGCTTTATAAGAATGTAAAAATTGTTCCTCTCATGTCCTTAATAATTTCATATATTTACTCATGTAAGTTACTTAGTGAAAGGATTAGCCCTACAGCTGTGATAATCTTGGTCTATATAAACAATATAGATATGCACACATACGCAAACACACACAGACAATCATAAACATGCACATTCATGCGTACAGTCTGGGACCGAAAGACTTGATTGCATATATTCAGTTTCCTGAATTTTTCAGCAAGAATGTGACACAGCAATATTTCCTTTATCATTTGTCTGTTCAAAATTTGTGATATATAAACATGTATTTAATATATTAAGTCTAAATTATCCTTTTTAAACCAAAGAAGAAAATATAAATGAAAGAAAACAGAAAAGTTTTGAATTGCATATTATTTTGTTGATTTTTAACTATAGGGCTTTTTATTAGGATTTGTTTGTTGATTGTTTGCATCCAGAATCACAGATGTTCTAGATGGGCAGTGATATACATTTCTTAAATACTTACATGTAAAATT
>JANHJO010007371.1:194460-205419 GCA_032468235.1 Pseudoxyrhopus heterurus | reverse complement strand
GGATTTGAACTTGCTAAATTGCAGGCAGCTGGCAGCTAAGTACTAATTACAAGTACTGCACTCTAACCGCTGCACCATTAAGGCTCTATGAAAATGAAAATAAATGGAAATACAGAAAATAAATTCAAAGAATGTTTCTAGAAAGCAGCCCAGTCTTCTTAATTCAGGCAGCTTAATATCTTCCTCCACACAATGCCAATTTCAGATTTTGTTGAGTCAGATGTTGTATTGTTTGATCCTTTTATTCATGAATTAAAAATCTAAAATGAGGAAGTAACCTCCAATGCTTTTGAAATGCCAGCTTCCCATTACCTGGTGCTGGAAGAACAATAAATCGGCTGAAGTTTGGCATGCTTAAGGATGACCATCTTTCCATCTTAAGAAGAAAGAATAAATGTATCACTGAGAGAACAAAAAAGAGCAAATATTTGCATAAATATGAGCACATCCCAGTAGATTGACAGGGGCATATATTTAGAAATAATTACTGCAACATATCGTAAATGGAAATATCCTGGGGAAGACTGTAATCAGATGATTTGACTTGTATGATTCTGTTTTTGTGTGTTATTAGTATGTTCAGGATGCTTCACTATGATCTTACTTAGAGTACTGTTTAAATTAAACTTAAAAACCTTTCAAATGAGGATATCTTCCAATAGAAGTCTATCCTTTGTAGAGGAGGATTCAGGGACAATGTAACTGACTCTCCACTACTATCTGGTATTTGTAGCTAACTCTTAAATATCCAGGACCTCATAAAATAAAGTTTCCAAAACTGTGATGTGTCCCATGGAGGGTGCAGACAGAGTCCAGGGCAGTATGAAGAATTCCACCTTTCAAAAAGGTTAATTGTATTGTTTTCATCGTTCATTTGTGTTCATTTTGGTGTTTGCATCTTAGGAAATGTGAGGGCAACATGTTTAGGGGTTGCTGCCTTAAAGCAGTAATGAGCATCTCCCAGCACTGACCCATAAAGCATTCACAGTAAGATATGCCCCCTTCTCATGTTTATTCTCTCAATTTCAGTAGGCTTTTCATATTTCTAGCCATGATTAAACCTTGATGTAGTTTCCATGGTTTTCCTGCTCTTCGAATCAACGTGCAGGTTGATAATCAAGTCCGTGGAAGTTAAACCCTTGAAGAGATCTGTGCTTGTCCCAGGGGTCTTTTTACATTGGCTGGTCCTCTTTAATTGTTTCCCACCCATTGTTCAAGTTGCATCGGCTTTCCTATCAGACGGCATTTGCAATTGAGCTCAAGAGGACATGGGGAAACAGAAGAAGAATGGAGGAAATGTATTATGGAGAAGGAGACTAGCATAAAAAAGGGTGAGAGAGTGAGGGAAGAACATCCAAAGACTAATGGATGTTATCCACCATTTCAACTGCTCTGAAAGGTTATATACTGGTTTTTCTGTCTCCCGTTCTTTCTTTTCTTTCCCCAATCGTTTTTTGTAAAAAAAAAAAAAAAAAGTCTGAATTTCAGAGATTTCACATATGCGAATATCTCCAGGTTGTTTTATACATGTAAGGGGGGTAAATTGGAAAGAAGGGAGGGAAAGAGCTCCCTCCTTTTGCACTTTCCCACCTCAGTCTCTGGAAAGTTGGAGGGAAATGGCACTTCCAAACAAGCCAACTTATGAGGACTCCACTAAGCTGCCCTGCCCTCCCTACCGCTTTGGCAAAGAGGCATGTGGTCGGCCATTTTCCTGTCTGGCAATAAAGCAAGGAGTAATGTGGGCTCTCCAGAGCAGTCATTTAGTATTCATAGAATAGCAGAAAAGCAGGCACATCTGCTTAGCACAGCAAGTCCTGTCATATAACTGTCTCTCTCACTATCTGTCCATAAAGAATGTCCCGGAATTGGTGTAATTCAGAGAAATTAATGATAGCTTTATGTGGGAGTGCACCCCGGAGGCAGCTTAACACTTCATAGTCCATCTGATCAGTTACACGCAGGGCACCATAGCAACAATTTGGACCCCAGCCAGCTGCATTAAAGGTTATTACTGAAAACATGACCTGAAAACTAGATCTGCATTACAAGGCCCAACGAAAGAAGCAGGGGGTGGGGGCTGGCGGGGAGGAGGAGGAGAGATGAAGGGTGGGTGGAGAGAAAGACAGGAGCAAAAATAAAATAAAAAGTGTGTGCGTGTGTGTTTGAGGGGGAGTGTTGGATAACGGAAAATAACGTTTCAGCAATGTACTCCCAGCCCTCTGATGAAAAATAAGATGTCATTGCAAAGCTCCATGATTCCAAAGATTCAAGGATCCAGAGTTGTAAATCCAAGGTCTCCCCTTCTCTGCCCTTTTGGACTTCATGGTACAATGGGGCAGGATTTAATTTTGGAGTGGGATGGCCGGTTAAAGAAATGGACAAAATGAGTCTCAATCTTATACATTCACGGTCCACAAAAAACAGGATTAGGATGATCAGTTTGGCAGAAAGGAAGCCAATCAGACCTTCAGACCTCTCCTTGAAAGTTTGTACTTTTAAATAAAATATTAGCCCAGGAAACATACAGTATATGAGTCTATATCATCTGTCTTTGTATCTGTATGTGTTCTAGACATCTCTCTATGATGAAGAAGCGGAAGAGGCAGTAAACAGATGAGTCTTTCCTGCTTCTTCACAGAAGTTTTCCTGAGCAGTGGCAGTGATAGGATAGCGGATGATGGAAGACTTCAAACCCAACATGGTAGCTTAGGAGGTGGAGTTAATTATCCGCTGTGTCACAGGGATTGGCAGACATACAAATCTAGCTATAAGTTTCCAGGCGACATGGATTGTTATAATGCAGTTCTTCCAAATTACCCGTAGAGGTGATGGGCACTTCTTCATTGGAAGTGTTAAAAGTTAGACAGCCATCTGTCTGGGGTGCTTTAATTTATATTCCTGCACCAAGCAAGGGGTTGGATCCGATGGCTCCAACTCTATGATTCTACAAGCTTTGCCAACCAATTTGCCCAAAAACCTGTCTAGAAACATACAGTTTGTATTCCTGATTTATAGATAAGGAATTTTGAGTCCAGGCAAACCAAATAACGTGAGCCCAAGTTTTACTCTCGGTTGTCATTTACTTGCTTCAATTCTAAGCCCTGAGATTCATGAAGAGAACCTTAGAGATCTACTGCAAATCACAAAGGAATCTGTCAGTAGATCCCAGTCTTGCTACTGCCTGCTTCTGTAGTTGATAAAGGCGTCGGTATGGGAATTATGTTTCTTACTAATTATAATAGAGTCTGTGGAGAAGCAAAGAAAATTAAATTTCTTTCTTTTCTCATTGTTTACACATTGTGTTGTGGCTACAGAGACTCTCCCAAAATGGTTAGAAGATAGATTAAAAACAAATAAAATAATATCACAATACAGCTGAGTCTCTTAAAATGGAGCTATATTGAAGGGGTATATCTCTTTGCACTAGTAGACAGATTATGATGGAGTATCCTTGACTTTATATACTTAGCACTGTTACTGCAGTCTTTTTTTTTTCTTTCCGAAGGGAACAGCAGTTGTGAGGTTGTGCAGAAGAATGTTGTACATCTGTTAATATTTTTTACACCAGAATTTTGGAAAGACAAACTATTGATATATTATTTTAATCTTTACTTTGCAATCATGAGAAAAAGGTATTAAAATATCAAAATCTTTAGCTTCAAAATGTATAATCCAAAATGCTATTTAATCAGTAAAGGAACTTTCCATGCTGAGCAGTGCTTTCACCCTTAGTGAATGCTCCATGTCCATTTCCCATCATCAGAATCAGAGTCCTGTAGTCATATGGACATACAAAAATATCTATCACTCTTACATAAAAATGCTTCTTGGCATCCCCAACCTGTTCATACATATTAAAATGCTAATTTGTAAGCGAAAATGTAAAATGACAGGCAGAGACAAAGCATGGAATTCATTTTAGCATAATCTTTGTGTATCTGAAACTCAAGAATTCTGATGTCAAACAATTATTTTAAAAGATGCATTCCTTCAAACCAATTTAGCGTGAGATGGATTAACATTACAGTCCTTCTTCACCTCCTTCCCCACACCTCTAGAAACTTGTTCTTCTGTTGCGATTTTGGAATTTATGTTCTTCTGTTCTGGATCTCCCCATATAAATGGATTATTGCCATCAAGAGGAAAACAGGGTGAAAATGACATACAGCATGGATTCACACCTAAAAGATGACATCATCTGGAATTACCCCTGTGGAATTGTACAGGGCACATTGAAAAGTCAATTTACATGCTATATACTCTGCCTGGAACTAAAGTCTCAAGAGCTATTTTTGCATAAGAAAAGAACAGCAGAAACAAAATCCTCTATAATAATCAAGGATTTTAGTCCCAGGGACAGTAGGAACCAATGTTGCTGGTAGATTTACCTGCCTCAAATATATGGAAGTAAATATCAACGCATCCATGTCCTCACCTTGATCTAATCTAGAGCAGCAGAGGAGAGGTTTCATTATATTTTTCAACAAGGGCCAGAAGAAAATAAAGCTTTACATAAACGGTTGAAAGTGGGTGGCTTTTCAGACCGGCTGTTCCTATACGTGAAATAAAAATAGCAAAGACTGTCGGTAATTTATGGGAAGAGTGGCTGGTCTGACTATAACAGAAAAGGCTCAGTATGGGACACAATATAATTTCATCTATTGTAAATGGATGCAATTTCAAGACAAGAGCTTTTGTATCTAAGACACTAACACATATATATTGTGAGAGTGGCATATTAAAAGTTTTATTTTCAAGAAAGCGATGCTGAAAAAACTAATTTGTAGCAGCAGGGTGCAAAGTTCAGACATTTCAAAAGCCTAATGAGACAAGAAAGCTTGGACCATTCACTTAAAAAGGGGAAACTGACCAAACTTCCAATAGAAAGAGATTATACAGTCTTAGTGCTGTTATTGAGGATGCTGTCTCATTTCTCAAATGATCTTACTTTCAAGCTAAATGGGTACGGAGGAAAGGCTCCAGTAATGTTCATAAAAAGCAACCAGACTCATATGTTTCAGATCACCAGGAGATCAACTTGGGGCCGCTGAAGAACAGCTGATCAAAAACAACAACATTCCTAGAGCTGTTCATTTTTGCAGGGTTTCATTCGTCTGTTAGCAGCCCTTTTGAATCCTCCACGCCGACATGCTAACTTACCTTGACCCACGTAACCATGTTGTTTGAAGAGAGCCTCTATGTTTCCTTGGCAATTGTGTACAAGTTTCCCCAGACTGTTGGTATCAGCTCCCTTGTAATGTAGATTATACAGGTAGTCCTTGCTTAGTGACTGGTTGATTAATGACCATTTGAAGTTACAGCAGACTTCAAAAAAGCTATGCATGAACAGGCTTCAAAGTTATGACTGCTGCATTTTTCCACCCCCCCTTTACGCGATCATGTGATTGCACGTCGGCGCCTGGCAACTGGCTCACATTTATGACTGGTTGCAATGTCCCATGATTATGAGACCAGGCTTTGCAACTTTTGCTATTTTCAGAAAATGGCAAAACTTGTCCATGCTGGATTTGCTTAATGACCACATGCTTCACTTAAAGACCACGTGACTTGCTTAACAACATCATAAAATGGTTGTAAAATCAAGTCTGGTCACTTCATAACCTGCTTATTGACTGTAGTGATATTCTGGGCACAATTGAGGTAGTAAATTGAGAATTATCTGTAGCCTGGATGTAGATAATTTTTTTTAGGATATACATAACTAAGGCCTTTGCATCCTGTTTTGTTTTCTTCATATTGGGGAACTGATGTTTAATGGAAAGCAGAATGACTAGAGAACCTTATCTTGTATGAAATCACTGAACATGGCCATATAAAGCTTTCTCAGATATCTTGATAAGTGTTAAAAGAATGGAAATCAAGATGGATGTGATCACTTTTCCCAGTGGTTCTTGTTTCTGTCACTAAAACTCAGCTGCAGGTTTGTCAGGTGTAACATCACCTTTTTTTTGCAATCTACTTTATGTATTTTGCAGTGTGTTGCTTCAATGCCAAAGCAAGTGGGCTGTCAACCACATAGCACATAAATACAGAAATAAGAGATTATGAAAAGTGAGTTCACAAATGGTAAATCAGAGTATTCCTTGACGACTCTTGAAGATTCTCAAAGGTTTCCTGATTCAAAACGTGGGCATTCATCAAAGGAAATGAATTCTTGAATTTGATTCATGAACATAAAAAGCCTCATGCGTTTCAGTTCTATTCAGCAGTTTGATTACAGGCTTCCTCTGGGAAGGTCTTTGCGGTGGAACTGGAGTTCTGAGAAGGATATTAGAAGGTCACTACCACCAAGGAAACATAGACATGACTCCTCCAAGACTTCCGAAGGACAGTTCCAGGTGACTGCTTCCTGCTGTAACAGGAGCACAAAGCAGGAGATAGAAGAAAGCGTTTTGGCAAAGATGCTTGTCTAAGTCTTATCCATACATCCTGCTTAGCATAACACAAAGATGCCCCTCTAATGGTGTGTTGAGGACATAAATGCCCAACATTGTATTTCACCCATCCCTAGTTTACTGCAGAGGCGGCTTCTGCCTATAGTTTTCTTTTTCTTCTGTCCAATTCTCAGAGGCTGCCTGGACTAGATTCTGCTGTTTTCTTGGCAAATTCATGTGATTCATCCTGAGATAAGATTAGGGATAAAAGTTCTGTCTGTTTCTTTTTTGGCCATATAAAGCCATGGGCATGATGCCACTGATTTTTATGCAATTGATTATAATTCAAAAAGGCTATTTATCTTTTTAGCAGTGGGCCATTCAGGCCTCTCTCACCATGCCAAAAGCTTTGTCCTACTTCTCTTGCCAATCTACAGGTGGTAGAAATGGAGAGAGAGAAAGAGAGGCATATAGTTCTCCTGCCACTAAAGGAAAACCCCACTTTGCATTGTGGAAGGGAGAAGAAGGACAAGTGGAAGTTCTGCTGTCAGGTGTCTAATCACACAGAGCAATGGGATCAAAGAATTGGTAGCAAAGAGCTGCCTTATCTTTGTTATCCTATTGCCATGCATGGGAAAGAGAATTAGGGAGGAGAGAGAGAGAGAAGAAAAGTTGGTCCCTTTGGTGCCAGTTTTTCTTGGCACAGAAAATATATGTTTCCCTCCATGATGTGGAAGTTCTCCAATTACATTCCACAGGAAAGCAAAATGGTAGAGAAGCAGCTCTTCAATCACCAATCACCCATCCCTCTGGCTTAAGTGCTGTAGCATATAAGTGCAGGGGCCTTCTTCTGGAAGACCACTAGATATATGTCATAAATGTCTCCCTGGGGATTTGGGAGTTGAAATACCATCAGCCTTGTAAGGTAGTCCAAATAGTAAGCACACCCATATGAATTAATTTGTACTTTATTGTCAGAAGGGACGCGGTGGCTCAGTGGCTAAGACGCTGAGCTTGTCGATCAGAAAGGTCGGTAGTTCGAATCCCTAGTGCTACGTAACGGAGTGAGCTCCCGTTACTTGTCCCAGCTTCTGCCAACCTAGCAGTTCAAAAGCATGTAAAAAATGCAAGTAGAAAAATAGGGACCACCTTTAGCGGGAAGGTAACAGCATTCCATGCGCCTTCCCAAAGAAACGAGAGTCAAGCTATTCTCCAAAGCACCTGAAGGCAGGACAAGAAGTAATGGATGGAAACTAATCAAGGAGCGAGGCAGCCTAGAACTAAGGAGAAATTTCACACAATTTGACAGTCAGAACAATTGATCAGTGGAAAAACTTGCCTCCAGAAGTTTTGAATGCTCTAACACTGGAGTTTTTAAGAAGAGATTGGATGACCGTTTGTCTGAAACGGTATAGGGCTTCCTGCCTTAGCAAGGAATTGGACTAGAAGGTCTCTTCCAGCACTGTTATTCTGTTATCCCTTAAAGCTTCTTACAAATGTCTATATCATACTTTTCAAGAAAGCAATTCTGTTTTCCATTCTCCTACAAAAAAGGAACTAATTTCCACTGGAGAATAGGTCTCAGCAACAGGAACCAAACTGAAGAAACAACTAAAGTAATGCTGTTATATTTCAGAAAAACCTTCAACTGTTCTCTTAACTATGCCCTCATCTATTCACTCAAAGAAAAAGTTATTTCCATGGAAAACGAGGGAACAAGAGCTTATTCACTTGTCTTTCATTATTCTGGTTTAATTGTATCACTGGTGTAGACTGTTCTCTGTACTTTTCTGTGTTCTTCAAGAATATCCTCACGTAGCTGTTTTTTTTTTTACTCTTTCCTATTAATGCCACATCCTTTCTCTCTGTATGACTCTTCTTATTGTCCCTGACCTATCTGTCATAACAGCAATAAACGTGAATTACGTGTGCCCTTGAATTACCTACTCCTCTGGTTTCAGCAAGGTAGCTACAACCAGAATAGGATGTTCATAGTATCATAGGGGCTGAAGGTACTTTAGGGTAAAGAAGTGGAGAACAGAGCAACCTAGAAGGATATATCTCAATAATGATCAAAGAAGGAACCAATGCAAGTCATGTTGTCTGCCAAGCAATTTGTTCAGGCTAGGATAAGTAAATTTGGTCCAGGATCCTAAGGAAAGTAAGCCAGGAAAGTGCATGTGGTTCATGGACTTCATCGAACCAATCCACTAAGCTTTTCCTGGTCTCACCTTTCTGAACACAGCTGTCATTGCTAACAACCGGATCTCCAGATCTTGTTTTCTGATTCTGTTTGCTTCTGCTAGGTCTCAGTTGCAGATTCCTCCTTCCTCCAGGAAATTTCTCTTCAAATATATCTGCATTCACACAACACCTCCAGTCCATATAGCAGAAACACAACACCAACAACCTCCTTCATTGCCCAATCATTCTATTGTCCATGTATTGTTGCCAAAAAGCAGACGTGCCTGTTCACAGGCAAGAAACTTTTCAGTGTCTGATGATAAGGGGTTTGGAGGCAAAACTGTTCAATGAAGTCAAAAGACATATAAATATAATGTGAATTGTGTTTAATTGAAACGAGACTAAAGTTCATATTTCTGACTGAATTGTTTTAAAGAGACTTACAGAATATTAAAGGGGAAAATATCTACTAACAAACAGCACTTAATTTGATTATAATTATCAGGCACACATGAGTTACAAAATAAGTTTTTATAAATTAACTCCACTTCATGTTTTGAAGCTATGACATTCATAGTTTCCTGTAAAACTCTCAAGATTCATTCTAAATTATCCTTTTCACTTCAACTTAGTTAATGATATAAATACTTAATCTTGTGACACTGAGCTGTTCTTCAAAATCAAGGAGAAAGGCTGTGATAGGTTTTTAAGTGAAAGAAATTATAAAATTAAAAATGTTTCAAAATATTCCTCCAGATATAATATGTGAAGTGCAGAAAGGAGATAAAACTGAAGGATGTGCAGAACAATACAGAAATGCATCAAATGTACATCAGAAATCCCATTAACTTCATCTTAGCTGACCAAAGTTTAAAATCAAATGATATTTCATTGTCTATGCAAATATGTGTTCAAGCTTTCAAATATTCCTGCCCAAATCTAGTTATATCTCCTTTATTTTATTCACAACATACATGCAAATTATGGTATCTTAAGATCCATATAACCTAATCACACACTCTATAATTAACTGAATGATTTTAATTGAACAGGAAAACAAGAAAGCAAAATAACAAGAATGAACAGGTGTCCATAGCCCTTGAAATAAATTGCTTATTTCAATTTTCTGCCAAACCAAATTTTCTGCGCACCTGCTACTTGACGCAGACTTTCTTATGATACATTGCCCGAAGCAATGAAAGATGGATTATTTTAGAGATGAGCATACAATGAAGAAGAGGTAGGTTGAAAGAAATTGTAGAATAACACGATACGTGACTCTGGTTGAATTATCTAGAAAATGCGCTTCAGAAATACTCAATTGATTCCATGGAATGATGTTCAAAAGTTCTGATGTTTAATGTATGACTCCTAAATCCAATTATAGATGAAAACATGACTCAAAGCTCTATTGTACCTTTTCCTCTTCCAAATCTGGTGGCATTTCCTCTCGGTAGCATTATGATGTGAAATCATGTGGTGAAACATTTCATAATTCAACGGCCTTACATATCAAATGTTGATAGTGAAGAATAACTCCAGCCAGCATACAAGTAGCCCTTATTTAGTGTCTCCTTCATTGGGGTAGTGATGAAAAGGCGACTTTATTACCATTTCTTGCATTTAAGGTTTTTGCAGGTCTGTAAAGCAAAGCTGAAGCAAAATCATAAGGACAGTAGCAGTTTCATTTAGTGACCGCTTTGCTTAACAACCAAGTTGTTACATGTGGACTACCAGTAATCCCAGAACACAATGACACAATGTTTGAGGATTACAGATGGGTAGCCAATAAATTCTATAAATAAATAAATAAACACTGTGACACTGATTATCAAACCAGGGAAAAGGGTTGTGCTTTGCATTCTGTTCCCATTCCTTCCTCAGGATACTAGAACATTGTGGATGAACCCCCATTTCTGAACTGGGCTATCAAAGACTACACTACATCTAAGTTTAAAAGTAACCACCAACATTTGAGTGGGGCACTCAACACATTGGTGCAACTGAGCAGTGTTTTACGTCTTTTAAATTTCTGAAGAGTTTCCAAAGGCCCATGGCTATATCCTGAAGTCATTTGACATAGAAGATAGTGGGAATTACTGTGGTAAGCATAGCTCTTAACAAAAAAAAAAAGCTCCTTATCCATTTTTGGGATATAAGATGTATGTAGGGGGGTAGGTATATGAAATGTACATTGGGGAAAGTGTAGACAGGTCATCCTCAAATTACGACCACAATTGAGCCAAGAATTTCCATTGCTATGCAAGACAGCTGCTAAGTGAGTTTTGCTCCATTTATTTGTTTATTTTTATTTATTTATTTAATTTGTATGCCGCCCGCTCCCGAAGGACTCCGGGCGGCTCACAACAATAAAAAAATA
>JANHJO010007364.1:52692-64330 GCA_032468235.1 Pseudoxyrhopus heterurus | reverse complement strand
AATAGAATAGAATAGAATAGAATAGAATAGAATAGAATAGAATAGAATAGAATACAATAGAATAGAATAGAATAGAAAATAGAATAGAATAGAATAGAATAGAGAACAGAATAGAAAATAGAAGAGAATAGATAATAGAAGAGAAGAGAATATAGAACAGAATACAGAATAGAATAGAGAGTAGAATAGAGTAAGAGTAGAATGGAATGGAATGGAATGGAATGGAACAGAATAATGGAATAGGAATAGGAATAGGAATAAGAATAGAATAGAATAGAATAGAATAGAATAGAATAGAATAGAATAGAATAGAATAGAATAGCTTGCCTCCCAGAGTTGTGAGAACTCCATCACTCAAGGTTTTCAAAAATAGAATGGACAACCATTTGACCCTGGTAGTATAAAATTTCCTGCCTTATCTTGAGGAATGGGTTGGACTAGCAGACTTCTGACATCCTGTCCAGCCTTATGATTCTGTGTTTTATATGTTCTATATTTTAAGGATGTCTTTAGTTTCTCCTAGATACCCATACTTTCCTTGGAGACATTACATGGGATATCTGATCTGGACCAATTTGCACAGTGAGCCCAGCAACACTGTTCTGGTCCCTGATACACATAAGTACTCTTTCACACATTGCATTATTAAAGGTAAAAAGAACACAATTAAAAAAAAGAACACCTAAATCAAGAATTCTCTGAGATCCACAACCTTTCATTCACTGCAATTTAAATCTAATAAAACATTCTGCCACGTAAAAAGACCTATGACCTAATCTTAATTCCGTCCCTAAAAGGTAGTGGTTTTATTACAGCATTATTAAGGAAGAGTTCTAATGAAAGGTTGGGAGGCAATGAAAGTTTGTCTTGCTGCGGATATATGGTGAGATAGGTCAAAGATTGTTACCGTAGTTAGATAATATACAACAAATCTATTGTTGAAGAACATGTAAGCATCTCTGTTTCTCTCATCAACTGTCCTTGGTGCGAAAGTTATGGTTGCATTATTGTTTTGGAAATGCAAGTTTGTGTTTTGTTGAAGGGTCTGTATACATATCCAAACATTGTTTTCTTTTGTTTTCTAGACATCTCACTCGGGTCAATTTAGATGTTATGATTATGGCTCAAGGAACAAAGTTATATACAATCAGGTAGGAATTTAATGGATTATGGATATAATTTTGGAATAGAATTGTTGGAAAGCCCCTTTCAGTGTATGATATTGGTCCATTTAAAGGTTTATAGTCCTGTCACATTCTCTGATGGCATGTAAAACAAACTGGGAAAGGTACAACAGGAAAAAAAAGGGAAGAAAAAGTCACCCTATAACAGGGGTGTCAAACTCGATTTCATTGAGGGCCGCATCAGGGTTGCGACTTCGGGGGGCTGGGGTGTGTGTTCAGGAAGCGTGGCCAGCTCGATGTCACTCGTTGAGGCTCTGTTTTCAGTTATGATGGCCTCCTGCAGCCCTCTGGCAGCGAAAACAGACCTCGGGGAGGCTGTGCACAGCCTACCCAGACTCTGTTTTTGGCCACGACAGCCTCCAGTAGCCCTCTGCCAGCGAAAACTGAGTTCAAGCTCTGTTTTCGCTGGCAGAGGGCTGCAGGAGGCTGTCGTGGCCGAAAACAGAGCCCAGGAAGGTCGCAGATGGCCCTCTCGAGTTTTCACTGGCAGTGGCACTGCAGGCCAGTCCTTCGCTGTTTCCAGGGTGCCCCGCAGGCCAGATCTAAGCATCCCACAGGCCGGATCTGGCCCGCAGGCCTTGACTTTGACACCCTTGCCCTGTAAAGATGTTTCTGTCCCAATACTAAACTATAGCCTATAGATTATGAATAGGCAATGCCTTTAACTCTAAAACTGACACTGGTTGCTGAACAGTGAACTGAAGATCTCACATGCCCAGAATCCCAAACGAACAAGGTATCTTCTACACTTTGATTCCCAGGAAGTGATCAGAGAGTATGAAGACATCAGATAGCTATATGTACTATATGTTCAGCTTCATTCAAAATGACTAAAAGCAACTGTCACTCTATCAAGTATCTTGCTCCAGGTGATTAGCTCCTTCAAGAAGTTCCCACTGAAGTATTTGCCTTGTAACCTGTCCACCTGCCATTATTGAGAAGGAGAAATTGATGATGTTCTGAAACGCTAAGACATGATAAATGCTTTTATTTTAGTGCAATCAGCATGGATAGCATAAGAGCACCTTTTATTTTCCAAATTAGCAGGGAATTTCCATTGATTACTACCATGTATATATACGAAAATCTCACTGTGATTGTGTGTAACTTTATAATAGTTTTTTTTCTTCCAATGAGAAATCGTTAATTTGACATCAAGCACTTCGGATATCATATTTGACCTGAGACCCTTTAGTGTGATCCCTCATGCTCCCTCCATAAGTTGCCACACTGAAATCTATCAATGTGTTGGAAGGGAAAAAGTATTAAATATATAAGGAATAATTATATTAATTGTATTTAATTAATGTAAGAATAATTTTAATTTCAATTACATTTGATCAGTCTTAGCTTTTGAGTGATGCAGTGGCCTAGAGGTGCAGCTCTCTCCTCACAATCAGGAGGAGACTGTGAGTTCAATCCTAGGTAGAGGCAGATATTTCTCTCTCTGGGCACACTGAGAATATATCTGCTGAAAATAACTCCGCATTGGCGACAGGAAGGGCATCTGGCCAGTAAACACTCAGCTCCATTCAGTTGCCCAGACTACACCCCACAAGGGATTATGGGATCGTTAAAAGAGGATGATCAATTTTAGCTTTTGTTTTGGATCAGTTCATTTAGACTGAACTGAAGAAAGTAAAGAAAACTACAGTGAAGTGAAACAAAATGAAAATTGTGCTCTGCTGTATTATGGAAAAAGGACAAGGGCTGGGATCATAATGTATTTGTACTTTAATATACAATATCAGTCCATTGCTATAAAAGTTCACTGTACCAGAAGAGTACTTAACCAAACTTTGCTGATCTTAGATTGCTAACCAGGATTAATGTGGGTTGTTCTTAGATGGTAAGCGACAAGGAAATCCACAAGTCAAATAATCAAATAAATAAAACTATATTTACATACTGCCTCCAAGAAGCCAGCAAAAGTTGAAGTTGACTTAGGGGAATAGATAAATAATAAACAGATATCTATTGGATTGAATTTTTAATCAGTTAATTTTCTTTCTCACCTTTTTAAAAAAAAAAAAACACAAGTCTCCAAATTAATTTACTGTATCAATTACCATGAATTAAAGTGTATGTGAAGATATTGTCTTGTTGATTACTATGTTATTTATTTTTTCCCAGGCAATTGCTCTATACAACATAGAAGCATTAAAAACTAATTTTAATTACCATGAATTTAAATATATGTGAATAATTACTACGTTATTCGTTTTTTTCACAGACAACGCCTCCTCAGTACAACATTGAAGCAATCACCATCCCAATAGCACTGTGGAGTGGAGGCCAGGACTGGGTTTCCCAACCCTCCGAAATTGCACAGTTGCAACATCGAATTACTAATCTCATTCACGAGAAGAAGTATCCCGAGTGGAACCACTGGAATTTCATTTGGGGTCTTGATGCTCCTTCCTGCTTGTATACAGAAATACTTGCTTTGATGGCAAAATTGTAGGAGGGGGAGATGAGTAGGGTATGTTGTTGTTGTTAGTTGCGAAGCCATGTCTGACCCATCGCGACCCTATGGACAATGTCCTTCCAGGCCTTCCTGTCCTCTACCATCCCCCGGAGTCCATTTAAGCTCACACCGACTGCTTCAGTGACTCCATTCAGCCACCTCATTCTCTGTCGTCCCCTTCTTCTTTTGCCCTCAATTGTTCCCAGCATTAGGCTCTTCTCCAGGGAGTCCTTCCTTCTCATGAGGTGGCCAAAGTATTTCAGTTTCATCTTCAGGATCTGGCCTTCTAAAGAGCAGTC
Organism: Pseudoxyrhopus heterurus; assembly: GCA_032468235.1. Lineage (NCBI taxonomy): Eukaryota > Metazoa > Chordata > Lepidosauria > Squamata > Pseudoxyrhopus > Pseudoxyrhopus heterurus. Next base: position 60,380 of record JANHJO010007364.1, on the reverse strand, counting down.
AGGATTGATCTCCTCTAGGACTGACCAGTTTGTTTGCCTTGCAGTCCAAGGGACTCGCAAGAGTCTTCTCCAGCACCATAGTTCAAAAGCCTCAATTCTCTGATGCTCGGCCTTCCTTATGGTCCATAGCTGAATCATAGAGTCCTCTGGGAGTTGGGCGGCATATAAATACAATAAATAAATAAATAGCAAAACAAATTGCTGTACTTAAAGAGATCCCCTGGTTCCATGGAGATTCATCTGTTATCCTTGACATGGTTACAGTTCCCTTGAAGGAACAGGTGTGCAATCTGGGTTTTTCCTGAATTCTATTGTGATAGTTGTGGCCAGGGCAGCAATTATTGAGCTTTGATCACTCTGTTACTTGTGCTTTTTCCTAGACAAGGAGGTTCAGAAAACCAAAGTCATTCTCATCTACAATTTGTTTTACACTGAGCTGACTGAAGCTATAGCTAACACAGAATACAGTGGCCCACTTGTGAGGTGGTTGCTGGTGGCATTCCAGGCCCAAATCAAAGTGCTCCTTGTAACTTATAAAGCTTTGTACGATTTGGGGCCCTTACCACTTTTAAGATCTCTGAATCTATGGGTTAGATTCAGGATCTGTGGGCTAGCAATGAAATTGGCGGTAGACTGGTCTTTTCAGTAATAGTGCCCTTACTCTAGAATAGTTTATATGTACATTATATAAGATGAAAGATATACATATTATCTTTTCAGATTTGATTAATTGCACCAATAAACTATATATACTCAGATTATCAGATAATACTTGAGAATTTTGTATATTTGTTTCAATCAATGAGCTGGGTTGCACAACAAGCTTATTTGTAAACTATGGTTTATAAACCAGAATGTCTAAGTTTATATAATATACCAATCCAAATAAACCACATTAAAGTTTAAGTTAATGTGTAAACATCTGAATCTGTCCGAAATATATGATGAGTATAATCCTCATAGTCTAGTCAGTTTTATTTCATGATAAATATGGGTAGTACATATATATCCTTATGTACTTAAAATTTTATCATTTGCAGTGTGAAAGTATAGCACGGCCTCCATAACCTAGAGCTTTACAAGAACATTAGGATCACTATATTTAGACCTCCCAGCCAACACTGAAGGTTGTTGTAACATCTTAAATTATTATTTGACCATTCATTCATTCATTCATTCATTCAATTTCTATAGCCGCCCATCTCATCCAAATTTGCTCTCATGTTTAATATGTGCAAGAACAAGTTGGTAAACAAATTAAAAACTGTAGCACGGATTGTTAGAATTAGTCCTTAAATATAATTTAAATATAATTTTGTAATTACAACATATGATTTCATAAAAATTCCACTATCCAAATTATTATTATTTTGCCAGAATGGTCTTTTAGTTCTTCCACCTACTTAAATAGTTCTTCAGTAAAAAAAGTCCTCCGTGGATTCTTGCCCATGAATCAATACAATAAAAAGCAGTGACAGTTTTATTAAGCCTATTGCATACTGAACAGTACTTAAACTGAATCAGAGCACTGGACCATATAGTCTAGTGCTATCTTCCCTGGCAAATATCAGCTTGTCAAGGTCTCAAGTGAAAGTCTTTTTTAGCTGTTGCATTATATTTTTAACTAGGTGTTCCAATACTAGAACTTTGAGCCTTTTTCATCTATAGTGTTTAACACAATCGATATACCTCAAGTTTTAAGACTCAATAACTATTTTTAAGAATATAAATTACTGGGAACTGACATCTGATGAGTTCAAAAATCACAGGTGTTTTCAGAATATTGAAAGGGATGTGTCAATGTCTAACCTTCTGCTCATAAATGCGACCTTCATAAACAGCACAAAGATGTGCAATTTCAGACATCAAACTTAGAATGTACCAGTTCTGAACATGCATCTCACTACAGTTTGGACATCAACTATTGTGTTAATTTCCACACCTGTTTGAAAAAATGAAAGTCCTTGACGCAGGCATGAATGTTACTGGCAAAAGTCTGTTTATTGTACAATAGCCTACCAACCAGCTCACTCCTGTATGCATATCTTAATTCACTTTCTGCATTTTTAAGGTCATGTCATCATAATTCAATAACTCTTTTCTTTTTCAGAATATCATACATCTGAATAGTGCCAAAGTTGGAGACATTTGATAATGCAAAATCAAAGTGGATTAATGGGCATAGAAATGATCAAATTAAACAGGGCCACATGGTGGTTTTTAACTTCAAGATAGGTTCATCTCTCTGGTCCCACTCTTCTTGCCTTTGACAGGTAATAGTAAAATAATCATCTTTTTGCAGCTTCTATGTATGACTACGTTCTTCACTATAGCTAAGCCTTTAGCCTGGTGAATTATTGCATTCTCTTTATCTATCAAACAGGCAAGTAATCAGCATGCTGGCTTTGAGCAGCTTCATCCCATGGTATCACATTTTAAACTATTTTAACTATTGCTCTTTTCTATGATGTAATACAGCAATTGTAATTGTTTGATGCAAAATTTGAGATCAGATTAGAACAATTTATTTGGGCAAATAGAGAATTACAAGAGGAAAAACTTTTTTTGAAAAATGATCTACCTTTGCACATTTGTGATGGAAAAAACAGTGATTAAAATCTTCACTTGGAGATTAAAATTTCTGAGTGATCTCACACCAGACATAGACTCTAGACCTTTGCAGATACTGTAGTTTTCTCTTTGAGGCAAAGGACAAATACTCTCCTGAAGGTATGATGGGATGAGATTGGAAGTTCAAGATTTAATTTTTATATTTATTTAGCCTTCATTTTTCTTTTACCATTTACTGCATGCTTTTTCTGACAAGACTATCAATTTCCCATAGTCTTATGAAAGAATTTCACAGAGGATAGTCGCCAGATAACGGCATCTATAAAATAGTTTCATACGATTTTTGACCTCCTGCAAGAGTGACAATCCTGTCAAAGGAAGAAAAGATCAATATACATATGTCAAATACTCCCCTTCAAAAAAAGGTCTGCCTGAGTAATTGGAAGAGCTGATCTGAAATACAAAGCAGAAAAATACGAACAAGAGTGCTTTGGGATCTCTGAATGTTTCTTTCCTTTCTCTTTCCTAAATTTCCTAAATTCAATTTGGGTCTAAAAATGGTGTTTACCATCTCCCAAATATCCTTTTACATACATAGATACATACATTCATATTTGTGTATATGTATCATGTATCATATGTATCATGATTTTCCCAAAATGCATATACATCCATCCATCCACAACAAATAATACAATCACAGAATTGTGGACTTGGAAGGGAGCACAAGGATAATCTAACTCATCCCTCAAAAACTATTTTGAGAGGTGGAAGTCCAGCATCCTCTTAAATCCCCTAAAACAGTGTTGCTCAATCTTTGCAACTTAAAAATGTATGGACTTCAGCTCCCAGAATTCGAATGAAGGAAGGATTCTGCTAGGGAAGAAGAGATTAGAGATAGGAAAGCAAGTAAGAAATACACCAAATAAGAAATACACCAAACCAAACAAACATCTCTGTTCAGTACGGAAAAGGAAAAGGACAAAGAGGTATTAAGTAGATTTCTTCATGGAATGAGTTTCCTAGACTGTATAATCCAAGATATAATCATGAAAAAAAAATAACATTGACCCAGGAATTAAACAAAATTTGGTGTTATTTCTAATTAAAAATACTGTTGTTGAGGTGAATAGCTCTTCTGTTATAAAAGTTTTTTTTATAAAAATGGTATATTTATACATAATACATAGAACAATATTCTTCAAGGCTTTCATGTTAAAGTCCTTGAGATAATGATTAGTTCTCAATTGGTTGCCATGATGAATTGAGTTTGAGATCCCTGACTATAAAGTGTTCAAGAAACATATGCTGAAACATATGAATGAGATGAAATTCTTGGCAGCTACATGAGGATGTTACAACATGAGGATTTAATAAGGCAAACATTAAATAGAGCAAAAAGATCGGCAATAATACATGGTTATAGTAGTTGGAAGAACAATAGATGGTTTAAGGATGACCCTTATCTATCTGATTTACTTGCCAGAGCAGAACTTTCAATCTGTTTTATGGAGAACCCAGGTTTAACCTGTGATAAAATGCGTCAACACCTTGTATATATGAAAAAGTTCTTTCAAGAAATTTAATCAGTAATAAAAATCCCTGGTATTTATAGATATGACTAAGTGGCAAAGCCATTCTTGACAGAAATGGTTCATATTACTTTTCCTGATGTGTTGTATCTTAAATTCTATTGGGACTTAATTTTCTACTGAAAGAAATACAAGGAAGAAACCAGCATCTTATGGATGTTATAGTCACTTCTCAGGTGCACACTGATGTCTGACAGCCCAGCAAAATGACCTGCTTCTTGCAGACTAAGTCAGAAAGGCTATACTTAGGTCATTGTAAAGTATCTCTAATGAGGCAATTCATTAGCTATATCCATCGGACCCTCTTCAGCTATCTTTCGTTCCTTTTTTCCCTTCCTCAAGCTAGTCATTAATGCAGCAGGAATACTGTAGAGGAAAATAAAACAGTTAGTTCTGGTATATATTACTGAGCTTTGTAAGATTAATATAAGACTATTATTTAGACACCTAAATCCCCAGTGTGGTTTAAATAAACCAGTAGGACAGAGGAAGAGTTGTCTAATGTGCATGACAGTGGAATACGTGTGTCTCTTCTGATAGATGATTCTCTCTGTCTCTCATACCCATACATAAGCAAATGGACAGTCAGGCTGGAATGTTCCTCGTTCTATGGTATGTTAGTTATGTTATGTATAATATGTATAAAGTGCCATTTTTATATACTATTAAAGGTGCACTTTGGCCACCTCATGAGAAGGAAGGACTCCCTGGAGGTAGAGCCTAATGCTGTGAGTGATTGAGGGCAAAAGAAGAAGGGGATGGCAGAGAATGAGGTGGCTGTATAGTGTCATTGAAGCAGTCGGTGTGAGCTTAAATGGACTCCGGGGGATGTAGACGACAGGAAGGCCTTGAGGAACGTTGCCCATGGGGTCGCGATGGGTTGGACACGACTTCACAACTAACAACAAAAGGTGCACACCTTTCTGAAAAGTAGTTATTTGATTGTTTTAACTTTTAGATCTGAATATATACTGATGAACCGTAGTTCTATATATGAAACTATACTTGAAAGCAATCTGCATAAATACATTATAGTTGCATGACTTCTGCAAAGCAGTATGAGAGCTTCAATTGGTGTCAGTTTGGGAGCTATAGATTTGAAAGCCTGGCTCATAAATGGAAGAGGTTTTGCATTCTTCCAGGGGCCACAATGTTAGAAAGAAAATTCTAATTTCTTTAAAGTTAATTCACTGTCTCCAGGCTTTTCTTTGATTTAATACTTGTAAGATCAGTACAATTTAGTTTATTTAGAAAGGTCTCTTTATTTGATAGATGTATTTATATTATAGCTTAGTGCTATAAAACATAATAAGAATGTTTTATAAAGTCCTGGTTTATATGAGGTTATATTGCTGTATTTTTCAGGAACTAATTATCTCCCAAGTAATGCAGATAAGATTCTTGCCTAAATCTTAAAGCAGCCATGAGCCTGTATATCTGATGGCTGGGAGTCCACAATTCACAAAAAAGGTTTCAATTTACAATTGTTATCTGGAATTTGAGACTTCATTATTGGCTTTTAAATAAAACTGATACCAGTATTTTAGCATGGCAGTCTAGTCCTCTTTTGGTAACTTTAGGAAAGTAGTTTTTCAACCAAGGATATTTCTTAGGATATGCAAAGGCCAGCTTTTCTGATATTAAATAATAGGGAGTGCATTCTGGAATCCTCGAGTGTTGCAAAAGTTACAGAAACAAGACCAAATGAGAAAGGAGACTAAGCAGCATATTTTGAAGGTGGCTGTCTTTCTGATCAATGTCTTTTAATTTTGTTTTCTGACAAGTCACATATATTGAATTTATCTATTGTTTCTATACCCTATATAAAGGCTTGATCCTGTCCCAATAAGCCTTTTTCACTTTGCCTAAAGTAATTATGATTCATACAGTGATATGTGTGTGTGTGTGTGTGTATAAAGCCATTTTGCAAAGTTAGTGTTTCTCAAATTCGGAGAATAGGTTACTCCGGCTCCACACCATTTGGGTGCCTAATTTTTAAAGGCAACACAAATTTTGGACTAAAGGTATTTGTCCTCTTCTAATGCATATTTCTTAACTCCCCTTAACAGATGGAATGCCACCACTGCCTTATTTAATTAATTTTTTATGCTGACCATCTTACTCTAGAACAGGACTGTCAAACTCCCAGCCTGCAGGCCGAATGCGTCACACGCTGGCCACACCCATGTCCGGTTTAGTGAAGGGGGGAAAAAGTCCCAATACGTCACATGATGCCGCCATGATGTGAGTTTGACACCCCTGTTCTAGAAAGTAACATCATATGCTAAGATAATAAAGTAATTTAGGTAAGAACCCTGACTGAGAATTTGGGATTTATGTCTGGAGAGTGCCCAGGTGAGAAAGGATGCTCTAAGAATGTCTATCATAGCTGAAGGAACCTTCTTGAATGGATCAGTATTAGGTTCTATTTGATTGGCAAGTATTATTCAGCAATGGAGCCATTTAGTGTGAGCACCCCTTTTGTGACACGACTTTTCTGTACTGGCACTTTAAGAAAACAATTATATATTTTTTATTTATAATTGTTGACAGCTGAATTGGCACCTCTCCAGTGAATTAAAGCAGAATAGACATTTATTGATTCACTTCATTCTCATATATGCTGCTCTGTATATCTAAAATGCTTTAAATAAACAAGCAATATTGTTTCACTTTTTTGAGTGGGGATGGAATAGCATTGATACCACATTTTTATCTTATTATGCTCTTTGTTTCATTTTTGCTTTCAGTTATGTCTAGAAGCTATTCACTTACTAACTTTATCAAATTAAACACTGCTTGAGCATTTGAAATACAGCTTCCAAGATTATAAGTCAAATAAAGTTGTGTGGCATAGTGCTCTAGGGAAGCATTGAACCAACACTCATGAAGGATGGAAAAAATTTACCTCACATATCAAAATGAACTAAGCTGAGGAGACTGCAGACTGATAAATTCCCTCTTATCGGCTATCGGTGTGTGGAGGTGGAGAATTTTTAAAGTCTGCCCATTCTCTTCGATGTCAAACCCAAGGGCAACATTTGAAATTCTCTGGTGACAGGAAAAGACAGAGACAGAAAACTATGGCCATGTGTTATCAACCCAGAGGATACGACTGCAATAGGAAAGACAAAAGATAAAAATGTTGGTGGAACTCCCTAAATAATTCAGAGAAGCGAATGCCTCAAAAAGTGCCTTGAATACGGTGTGATGCATTAATGTGTGAAATGGAACTCAGAGACAATCCCAGTTTGTTCTTTATGAAACAGCTGATTGCATTTTCTTCACCATTCTTTCTTAATTTCCCAGTATCCAAAAAGGTTTTAATGTTTCAGTGGTGTTTCTTGCACGCTGGTAGCTGTTTGGCAGTTTTCAAAACAACAGCAGAAACAGCTTAATTTCTCCTCTATGTAACGTAACAATGAAAGCCTGCAGTTTCAATAGCAATATCATTAGATTTATATACCGCTTATCAGTGCTTTACAGCTGTCTCTAAGCGGTTTACAGAATCAGCATATTGCCCCC